>JAWQFJ010010935.1:0-2500 GCA_034096865.1 Theodoxus fluviatilis
GGATAAAGCTGTGAGGACCTTCAGTAAACCTGGAAGGATAAAGCTGTGAGGACCTCCAGTAAACCTGGAGGGATAAAGCTGTGAGGACCTCCAGTAAACCTGGAGGGATAAAGCTGTGAGGACCTCCAGTAAACCTGGAGGGATAAAGCTGTGAGGACCTCCAGTAAACCTGGAGGGATAAAGCTGTGAGGACCTCCAGTAAACCTGGAGGGATAAAGCTGTGAGGACCTCCAGTAAACCTGTAGGGATAAAGCTGTGAGGACCTCCAGTAAACCTGGAGGGATAAAGCTGTGAGGACCTTCAGTAAACCTGGAGGGATAAAGCTGTGAGGACCTCCAGTAAACCTGGAAGGATAAAGCTGTGAGGACCTCCAGTAAACCTGGAGGGATAAAGCTGTGAGGACCTCCAGTAAACCTGGAGGGATAAAGCTGTGAGGACCTCCAGTAAACCTGGAGGGATAAAGCTGTGAGGACCTCCAGTAAACCTGGAAGGATAAAGCTGTGAGGACCTCCAGTAAACCTGGAGGGATAAAGCTGTGAGGACCTTCAGTAAACCTGGAAGGATAAAGCTGTGAGGACCTTCAGTAAACCTGGAAGGATAAAGCTGTGAGGACCTCCAGTAAACCTGGAAGGATAAAGCTGTGAGGACCTTCAGTAAACCTGGAAGGATAAAGCTGTGAGGACCTCCAGTAAACCTGGAGGGATAAAGCTGTGAGGACCTTCAGTAAACCTGAAAGGATAAAGCTGTGAGGACATCCAGTAAACCTGGAAGGATAAAGCTGTGAGGACCTCCAGTAAACCTGGAGGGATAAAGCTGTGAGGACCTCCAGTAAACCTGGAGGGATAAAGCTGTGAGGACCTCCAGTAAACCTGGAGGGATAAAGCTGTGAGGACCTCCAGTAAACCTGGAGGGATAAAGCTGTGAGGACCTCCAGTAAGCCTGGAGGGATAAAGCTGTGAGGACCTCCAGTAAACCTGGAGGGATAAAGCTGTGAGGACCTTCAGTAAACCTGGAGGGATAAAGCTGTGAGGACCTTCAGTAAACCTGGAGGGATAAAGCTGTGAGGACCTCCAGTAAACCTGGAAGGATAAAGCTGTGAGGACCTTCAGTAAACCTGGAGGGATAAAGCTGTGAGGACCTCCAGTAAACCTGGAAGGATAAAGCTGTGAGGACCTCCAGTAAACCTGGAGGGATAAAGCTGTGAGGACCTCCAGTAAACCTGGAGGGATAAAGCTGTGAGGACCTCCAGTAAACCTGGAGGGATAAAGCCGATGCTTAACTAGCAGACGCTACTGCGTATAAATGTCGTGCACTCAGTGTCGAGACACAAA
This sequence comes from Theodoxus fluviatilis, assembly GCA_034096865.1. Lineage (NCBI taxonomy): Eukaryota > Metazoa > Mollusca > Gastropoda > Cycloneritida > Neritidae > Theodoxus > Theodoxus fluviatilis. Next base: position 1,332 of record JAWQFJ010010935.1, read on the forward strand.
ACTGGCTCCGCGACATTGACTTCGGGCCCCGCGCACAGCATGTTTACGTCTGGCCGAGACTGGACATTTATGTCTTGTGTCTGGACACCCCTATCCTGGTTGGCTGTTTTGGTAGACTCTTGTGCGAAGAAGTCGATAACGTGTTTCTTGACAACAGCAACAACAGACTTCGATTCGACCTTCACTTCACGTGTCGGTTTGCAATGTGCAGATATAATATTTTGATGGCAAATTTATGTTAAAGGATATGTTAGTTTAGATAAAAGTGTGAGCTTTGTCATCATACACTCCCATAGTGCAGCTTTGAAATAGTTGTAAATATAGTCGAATCGACAGATTCTTGTGCCATCATATTCTCTCGAAGTTTGCACGTGGGAGTGTCTCGTGTGTCCGCCAGGCAAACAGCTGTGGGGCACTTTTGCAAGACATAAATGGTGCGATATTGATGTCGAGGTGTGTCTGCGAGTCAAGTAAGCACAAGCCGAACACTCCAATCGGAGGCACTGACTACTTGCATCAATGACCCAAGACACGTAACAGTAACGCAAAATATTCAAAGGTTCGTGGAAGAATGATGACAATGGGATGGAAGCAAGCGCATCTGCATTCATTGCAAGACCCATTCAGCATGGCTGAGACTAGTGGATATAGTCTCAGCAACAGGTTGGTCACGTGATAGCCTTAATTCTTCCATAACATGCATACCATCATTCTGGACACAGAGTCTCAGCCACGCTGAATGGCATACCAGATCGTTGAGTGTATTCCTCCGCTTGTTGTGATACAAGCGGATACTGGCAGCCATCTTGTCGTCAATTCATTTTCTAAACATCGATTTCCCATAAATGTAAAACTTGTGTGCGGTAAAATTCGAATCACAAGAGTGTAATATTGTGAACTCTACTAATTATAAGGGCTTTGAATACAACAGCAACAATTATACTTCATTGTGCGAGTAAGGTAATCAATCCCGTCTGCATAATCATAATGATAATCTTTTGGACCGATAGTACGATACGCCCAGAAGCCCGCTGAGTGCTTTTACTGATGAGGAATCATTAATTTAATGTATGCTTAGAAGGATTAAACTTAGAAAAACTGCTTCTGAGCTCTCCGATGATATCGAACTTCGGAATCCGACGGATTCCTACAGAAGAATTAGCCTTATA
>JAWQFJ010010935.1:5000-12500 GCA_034096865.1 Theodoxus fluviatilis
TGTCTCTGTTACTCACACGGTCATTATCTCACATTTTTACTGAAAGCAAGTACACAAACTCGCAACGACAACAAACAGCACCGCACATTTCACGTTCATGTTATTGTTGCACTCTTCTCTGCAATATCTTGATGTACGGGGGTTCTCCTGGCTTGCGCTAGGAAGTCGAAGTGACAGACTCCGGTGATCGTTTCCAATGAACTTTATTCACGCACTGACCTCTACAGTGGTGAAAATCAGCAACAGCAATTCGTAGCACTCACACAGCTTCACTCTGCTTACAGTACCGCAGAGGCTCGCTAGCACACAGCAGAAACTCGCTACCTCGGGAGTCAAAGCTCTCACCTTTGACTCTGCCATATCTGCTGCTCTCCCTCTCTCACTCGCTTTCGCTCCTTATATACCTTTACACAATTTCTAGAAACTACCAGCACAATATCGCATTTACTCCCACATTCCTAACTGCGACGCGACTGACTTACTGTGTCACAACAAGCTAATATTAGCCTAACTCGGTCGCAGGTCAAGGCCAACGACCTGACCGATACACAAAAATCAACTGCGCCTGGGACGATGGGAGTAGGTTCGAGAAAACTGCACAACATAGCTCCTCCCCTAAAGACCGGAACGACCTCGTCGGTCTCACTACATGTACATCTCCACAAAACATCATGAACTTTACACTTCCAAAAATACACAACTAGCAACAGCATTATCATCAACAACAACAACAACAACGAAATACCGAGAAAAAGTCAATCCGCAGTCCAGGTAGTTCAAAATGAGTGGCATAGATGCAGAAACCTGACACATGGGCGAAAGCTTCCTTGCGGTAGCATCTGCCCAGTCCATGGAGTCGATGTCTGCAAGACCACTGTCCATACTGTCACTGAAAATAAAGAACTCCTCACAGGAAGCGAGATGGGCGCATCACACGCCGCTCTCGCCGCGTGTATGTCTGTACGTAATCAGGGGTCGCTCCATCCATGCTCTCGTCTTCCGAGGAAGGCCCTGGTACAGTGTCTCTCTCTGTGGGCTCGTCGTCGGTTGGGTCAGGGTGACGTCGTGGCGACTGCCACCAGTCCGGCGGTGGTTTTCCCTGGTACTTCCAGAGACGAGCACGGTTCACGTAACGTCCTCCCGATGGCCGGGCCAGCTTGGTGGTGCATCCCTTCTCGGCCCGTGGGTTGGGGTACCACGGTGCGGTGCCATCAGGAGAGGTCTGGTGATAGGCCTTGCGGTCGTAACCAGTCTTCATTCCGTCCACGCTCCGCTGCAGGTGTGTCCTTGCGGACTTTCCCACTGCCTGCAGCATACCCTGGAGCGGTTCCACACCCTGGGGCACGTGACGGGGGATATCCACCAATGGCCTGGCGACCACTGCAGAACTGTCAGTCTTGCTAGAGCCACTACGGCGACTGTGGGGTCTTGTCCGTGAGGCACAGATGGTACGTACAGCGCCGACACAAGTTGCGAACGGACTTGTGTCGACCAATCCAAAAGTACCGCTCACAGACGCGTCGGTACGTCTTCTGCCTTCCGAGGTGGCCAGCTGCTGGGTCATCGTGTACCTGTCTCAGCGCTTCCTCCTGCATGGCTCTCGGCAGAACAGGGAGAAGGCGGCAGGTTTCTCCCTTCTCGTCCATCCACTTTCTGTACAGCGCTCCATCCGTCAGCTGCAAGGCATCCCACTGGGTCCAGTAAGCCTTGGTGACGGGGCTGGTAACGGCGACCTTCCTCCAGGGTGGGCGGACAGGCCTGTCCTCCATCCAGCGGATGATGGGCTGCAGGTCCGGATCCTGTCTCTGTGCGACTGCCAGAGGCGTCTCTTGAGCGGCGATCCGCCTCAACGCACCCAAGAGCAGCAGTGAAGCATTCCCTTCATCCCCAAGACCTTTCAACTGCACGTGGTGCCCATCAATCAGCAGGAGGGACCGTCCCCAGTCTATAACACAGCAATGCTTCTGCAAAAAGTCTATCCCCAGGATGACGTCATCTTCTACATCGGCGATCACGAAGGGGTGAGAAACAACAAGCTCACCGGCCTTCACCTTCACTGTCACGACGCCGTGCACAGGGATCGGTCTGTTCATGACGTCAGTGAGCACCATCGCTGATTCCTCTCTTTGGAAGGGGCACAGATCAGTCTTTATCACAGAAATGGTCGCTCCTGAGTCGATCAGTGCCTGATGACGGTTACCGTCGATGTACACCTCGATCGCCGGTCCTCCTGGGTCTACGCGGACACCCTTCAACCGATGACTGATGCGATGTGGGGCGGTGGAGGCAGAGGACGCCGGGCTATGCCCCTTAAGCCCGGCGCATCCTAGTTTTCCTGGGCTGTGGTGGCTTTCTCCTTCCTCTGTGGACAGCGGCGAGCGATGTGGCCTATCTTATCGCAATTATAGCATCTGATCTGCCCTCGCTGTCCGTCTTGACGGAAAGAGCGGTTTTGCATCTTCTCCAAGAACTCCGCCATCAGCTGGCGAAACTGGTTCAGAGAGAGAGTGTCGCCGTCACCCTCCGACTTCTCCTGGCTGCCAATGGCTCTGATCCTATGAGGGTGAGATGCTCGCTGGGTCGCTTCCTCGCGTTGAGCGATAGCCTCGACACGGAGAGCGGTGTTGACTGCTTCCGCCAAGGTAGAGGGAGCCAACACCTGTACTTGGCGTTTCGCTTCGTCGTCGACGAGGGCATCTATAAACTTCTCCCGAGCCAAATCGTCGATTGCCTCCCTGTTAAACGCAAGGTGCGCTCGCCTCACCAGCCTCTCGATGTCAGCCGCCAACTCGATGAGTGATTCTCCCTTTTTGCGCTTTCTCGTGTAGAGTGCTGCCTTAGCCTGGTCTGCATTTCGGGAATCTTGAAACCTGTCACGGAGGGTCCGAACGAGGGCAGTGTAGTCATTCCTGCCTTCGGGTGGGATGGTTTCCAGGACTGTCAGCGCTTGTCCCGTCAGGCTGGAGATGAGGAAACTCGCTTTCTCCCGTTCTCCCCAACCGTTGATCTGCGCGGTCACCTCGAACTGGATGTGGTAGGCATCCCAAGGTGCCTTCCCGTCGTACGTTTGTGGCCGCTGCACTGGACGACCGGCTGGGGGGTATGCCTCCTCCTGGTGTGAGACGAATGGTGACGCCTCAGCTCGAAGTTGCTTGGACGCCCGGTGGTTATCTTGGGTGCAAAATCTGGCTGGATAGGATAGGCTAGCTTTTGTTTCTTCTTTCTCTTCCAGCTTTCTCTCTAGTCTGCAGATGACGGTGTCGAGCCGGGTTACTTCCCCTTCAAGGGAGTCGAGGCGTGTTGCTTCTTGCTGGAGATTAGCATCAATGCGATCTACCTCCCCTTTTACTGCCTCGATTTCCCTCTGCAGTCCCTCTGTCCCGGTTTTGATGGTTTGCAGCAAATCTTCCTGACGCAGGCGATATTCCCTCTCCTCCGCCTCCTTCTGTTCACGGTATGCTGCCTCTTCTGCCTTCTCACGCTCACGGTCTGCCTTCTCCTCTGCCTTCTCCCGCTCGCGGTCTGCCTTCTCCTCTGCCTTCTCCCGCTCACGGTCTGCCTTCTCCTCTGCCTTCTCCCGCTTGCGGTCTGCCTTCTCCTCTGCCTTCTCCCGCTTGCGGTCTGCCTTCTCCCTCTCACGGTCTGCAGCTTCTTGCTGGCGACGCTGGGCTTCTTCTTGTTCTCTCCGTTCGCGATCTCGTTTTTCCTCCTCCTGGGCTTCTCTCTGCTGCCTCTGTTGGTCGAGCAGAAGTCTCATCATCATTGCGATGTCTTCCATCGGTTGCTCGGTCGCCTCTACGCGTGCAGCGGATCGGGTTACGCGTTTCTCGCCTTCCATTTCCGTTGTCACTGTCACTGCTTCAACTGTTCGCCGTCTGTGGAACCAATGTTGCACTCTTCTCTGCAATATCTTGATGTACGGGGGTTCTCCTGGCTTGCGCTAGGAAGTCGAAGTGACAGACTCCGGTGATCGTTTCCAATGAACTTTATTCACGCACTGACCTCTACAGTGGTGAAAATCAGCAACAGCAATTCGTAGCACTCACACAGCTTCACTCTGCTTACAGTACCGCAGAGGCTCGCTAGCACACAGCAGAAACTCGCTACCTCGGGAGTCAAAGCTCTCACCTTTGACTCTGCCATATCTGCTGCTCTCCCTCTCTCACTCGCTTTCGCTCCTTATATACCTTTACACAATTTCTAGAAACTACCAGCACAATATCGCATTTACTCCCACATTCCTAACTGCGACGCGACTGACTTACTGTGTCACAACAAGCTAATATTAGCCTAACTCGGTCGCGGGTCAAGGCCAACGACCTGACCGATACACAAAAATCAACTGCGCCTGGGACGATGCGAGTAGGTTCGAGAAAACTGCACAACATTATGCATTTTTGCATTCTCCCTTTGATACGCAGATCTTTCGACCATTCGACCATGTCTAAACAGCTCGCCGTTCTCGAAATAATACGTCCTGACCTACTCGAAGGTGCAGGAAATTCATAAAGCGTGTAAACATCCGAACAGAAAGAAACTCTGTCTCGTGAACTTGAGCTCCAAATCAACATCTCCAAAGAAGGTGGGAAGTGTTTGCACATCTCGCGTGCTCCCCGTCCCGATTTCCTCGAAACGAAACTTAATACTCGGCCTGGCATTCTCGGCCACATTCTGTAAGACAGAGACGACGGCTATGATGTCGTCTTGTCCTACAGAACGACTCGATCCATCCTTGCGGCTTCATGGCCTCGAACAGCACTGAAGAAGTTCGTCTGTTGGATAGGAAACATCGCAATTTGTCCATCTACAACTCACCTCATTTTAATACTCTGTGTGTATTCGTACTGTCTGTCTGTCAGTCTGTCTGTCTATCTGTCTGTCTGTCTCTGTCTGTCTGTCTTTGAGTGTCTGTCTGTATCTGTCTGTCTGTCTATCTTTAAGTGTCTCTCTCTCTCTCTCTCTCTCTCTGTGTGTGTGTGTGTGTGTGTGTGTGTGTGTGTGTGTGTGTGTGTGTGTGTGTGTGTGTGTGACTGTCTGTTTGTGTTTTTCCGTCTGAGAGTGTTTCTTTGTCTGTCTGTCCGTATGTTTTTCTCTCTCTCAAATGTACACAGACACGCTCACACTTACTCACAGACACAGACACAAACAGACACAGACAAACTGACTGTTACGGCCACCCGCCTCTGTTTTATTTCTCTGTGTGGTTTAGGTAAAATGCCTACCCTGTGCTACGTTTTCTGTGTGAGCTAATGAAGTATACTACTACTACCATTATGAATTGTGTGTTTATGCATGTATTAAGTGATGAATACTTAAGGATATAGAAGCCAGCCAGACCTCAACTAAATGTAGTTTATTAAGCAACCAGCCATGCCTTTAGAATATTACTGTGTTGGTGGGAGGAGTGAACAGTTTTCAAGTTGGGCGCCAAGCTTGTGCTGACGTGAGACTTCGAGCCCAGAGAATTATGCTGACTGTGCGAGACTTTGAGCAGGAAGAAACTCTGCTGACGCCAGTGATGCGCCAATTTTCTTTTCTTTCCTATTGGCCCAGAGTAGTGAACTTTTAAGAGTTTGGGCGGTAGAAAAGTGCTGAGCAAGCAGGTTGCCAGATTTCCCCTTCTTCCCATTGGTGAGTCTCTGAGACTCTCAATCAAGACTCTGGGAGCGGGGATAAATACAGGCAGATTCTGCACGCCAAGGACTGACCGTTTCGCTCCTATACTGGGGAGCCCTGTACAATAAATGGTATGCAGCAGGCCAGTCTGACCTAGGGGGCAAGGACGGGGATGTCGTCCCCCCCACCCACCCACCCCCCCCCTCCATCTGACCACCTCCAGCCCCAAGCATGGGTGAAATGCGAGCAGCTCAAGAGGAGATGGCCGTCGCCTGACCCCCAGCCTGACACCCCGCCACCATGGACGGGAGGAGAGATGAGGCCATTTCAACCTCCCCTCTGCAGGACCCACCCCTGCATCAGTCGACACCCCCTCCACGCTCCAAGACAACCCCCTTCTGGAGCAGCCAGGGGGTCAACTGCCCTGACCCCCTTTGCCAGGACAACTACAGGGTCACGCTGCCCTGACCCCCTTCAGCAAGGACAACCACAGGGTCACGCTGCCCTGACACCCTTCATCATTCCTCCCCAGGACTCAGTGAACTCTCAGATAAGTTTTACCCCTATATAGAAAAGGCTGGCTGGCTTAACCTAGTATTAATCAAAGACGGTTTATCTATGCACGTTGATTTACCAATCATTGTTTTATTTCTTCAAGTATTATTAAAGTCATTTTTGTATTTGACCTCTGCATTCATCTTCTCTGTTGTCATGTCCACTCTTGACAGCAAGAAAGATGATTGAATGTTGCAAGACAGCAGTGCGGTTACCCCTAGACATCTTCTTCATTAAGAATAATCAGAGAACTGGCATGTAACACTGACGGACAGACAGACAGACAGACAAGACAAGACAAGACAGGACAAGACAGACACACAGGCAGACAGACAGACACACACACACACACACACACACACACACACAGACACACAGGCAGACAGACACACAGGCAGACAGACACTCACACACACAAACACACACACACACACACACACACACACACACACACACACACACACACACACACACACACACACAGACATAGTATACAGACAGACATATACACACACATCACCACCACCATAATGATTACTATCATTACCAGGTCCAGTCTCTCTGAAGTCTCGGTCTTATATTACTATTAGGACACTTACTGAAGGAACGGTGCAATGGTATTGTATTCTGTTTTTGAAGATAACAGAATGCGCCTAGAGAGGCAGGGATCGAGATATTGATGTCGCTGAATGCTATGCGCTGCTCTTTGCCCGAAGAGAAGCGATCTGCATTGTGAGTCACGTACTGTAGGGAGCAAACATCCTGCAACAGGAACCTCCACATCACTGGGACGTCTCGCCACCTGGGGATTTACTGCGACTGCGCGGGCACATTGTATGGGATTTCCTGTGGTTGTTTCCGCGGCCCTTTCGATATATAGCTCCAGAAAAAATTCCGCCCGTTTGTCCACGTAAGGATATTGAGGAAAGAATCATCGACTAAACGACGTGTACTTCTGCCCCGGAGCAGTCTCGTTTTTCCTCGTCAAACCTTTGTTTGCACAGTTGACGGTCCTCGGGTGCAATCTTTGATCCAACAAAGAGGATTCCCGCTTTGTTCGTAAGGATCATGGCCTTCTTTTCTCGAATGAGCAATTTCTTCGTTCGAAGGAGAAACCCTACGCCTGAACCTGACAACACGTTGGTAGATGTGAGTTCTCCAAGATTTGAGACCGGCACACCTGTAGAGACGCTGGGGACTTCGCCGGTGATCCTTGGAGAAACCTCCAGCAGCGGCGTCAACCAGGGTGCACCCCTGAGCACGTCACAAAAACGTCATCAGCCTCTCTTATTGGCGAAAGTGGCCTTGTCGATTGTCTTCTTGGCCACG
>JAWQFJ010010935.1:15000-31105 GCA_034096865.1 Theodoxus fluviatilis
TCTCTCTCTCTCTCTCTCGCTCTCTCTAATCAACAAAGTGGGGAGGAAAACAAGAGCAATTGGGGGGGGGGGGGGGGGGGGGGGGGGGCTGTTCACAGCCAATTCCATCTATTTACACAAAGTTAGTCACACTCTTCGGCAAGTTCTATATATTCTGTATACTCACAAGTCTCTTACCTACGTTCTTGTACCTACGAACAGGCAAGCCGCTGAGTTTTCTTTTAAAATGGCGTAAAAATCGTATCGCACTTACTTATTATTCTGTACTCAAGAATGTGTGAAATCTTCCCCACAGTTTGCGGGAACTCACTCGTCTCCAGGTCAGCGTTGATCGTGGTTGAGTCTGCTCCCGTCCTCTTCAATCTGGCAGCATGTTTTTGCCTCATGCCCCATGCAGGCGTTGAATACCCTTGGGGACTCTGTGGACTCATGCAGGCGTTGTTGACACACAGGCGTCTTAGCCCATGGCTTCGAAGCCTGCCAGTCATCCACCTGTACTTGACAGGTAATTAGAGGGGCCCACCACTCAGTGCTTGTTGCTCTCAAATAATCTTACCAAGTGACTTTGACAGACTGGTTGTGGTCTGAGCCTATGCCTTCTCTGCACGCACATTCTTTTCGAAGCCTCGTCTCTGTGATAGGGAAAAAGCACATAGAACGCTCTTTTTCTTGAGCTGCAAAGCAAGCGTGAAGCTTCGTACGTTTAGCTTTCAGATTCTCCTCTCAGTCCTCCAATTTTAATCGCCAGGATACGGAGTCAAGAGCCACATTTGCCTTTTCTGCATCTCTGCAATGGTTTGATGGGAATATGCGTCCTATCATGTTGTGTACGGATAAAATCAGTTGATGAGAAGATATATCAATCGGATTTTGCAAAAATCATCGTGGAACACATCTTGTAATAGGGGAGCTTCTTCCATGAGTCATCTTGAGATGTCCCACTCTTCGCTAATGATGAATTTCATACCGTCTGCCTTTGATTAGCTTTCGGCAGACATCCCTTACAAATGCATTAATTGAAAATCGCCCAAATTAGTTGTTCTCTTTTCAGTGGCCGTCGTCATTGCAGTTTCGGTAGTGGCCTTCTTGTCGTGCGACTTCCTCGGGTTTGCTCTCTACTGTGCGGCCACCCACTCTCTCCTCGCCGCTACCATTTTGATTCACGTGCACAAGTGCATGGTTCCATCACATGATCTATCACGTGACCGCCCCGCTGCCCCTCAGGATGTCCCAACGATCTCTCAAGGCGCTTGGCCCAATCCGCCCGTACAGACTGTCTCGTGATTCTGTGACGCTGCATGCACCAGCTGAGTTGTTGTCTCGGATATTACCATACGTCGAGACAATACCCTACAATAAATCATAATAACTGGGAAGAGACTTGTGTTCTCATGTTCTTTGCTCGTATTGCACATATTCCCGATAAAAAGTATTTGCCAAACAGACTATGCAATGCCTGCAGATCCATGCAATAATCACACAATTACTCTACGAATCATATTCCCGAATCGTACATCACTTCAACATCGAATGCATGGTATAAAAAAACTACTTCATTAAGATTGTATCATCATCATCATAATCTATATAAAAACCGCTGGCGCTGAACCTCCAGGTTTTGGCATATAAAATAATAAATAAAAAAAGATCGGGTTCGAACCCACAACCTCTCGAGAAAAGAGGGGGAAAAACACACACACACACACACAAACAAAAAAAACCAGGTCGGGTTCGAACCTACAACCTCTCGAAAAAAGAGAAGAAAAAAAGTTTCAGCGCAGAATCGAACCTGGTCATGCATGACCAATAGTCCAAAGCTCTACCAGCTCAGCCAGGAGAGAATTGATATGGCGGAGTGTTTGTAAAGAATTTATAACGTTCTTTTCCGTGGCCACACGAGCAGCTAAATCTCAACCGGCTGAATAAAAGTAAAAGAGTCTGTGCGGGGGTGAGTCTCAGATCTGCATTTGAAATTGAACATTACTGCTCATTGCTCGTGCAAGGCAGGGTAAGTGTGGTTTTTAATATCATTTATCTGTTACATGTTTGATGGAGTAACCTAAGCTCCCAATCCAAAATTGTAGAACCTACTCTTGAAGTGTTGTGTATGGAGCCAAAAAGCTTGCGCAACTGTCCTTCACACTGACTGTCCTATGCACGGACTGTGTTGTACTTTAAATTTCATTGCAACTGGATTACTGCATGTATTCTCAAGTTTCATGCAATTGGATTACTGGGTTGTACTTCCAAGTTTCCTGCAACTGGATTACTGGTTTGGATGAGACTGCTTGCCGCAATAAGGCACACTGATATGTGTGAGTATGCCTCCTACCTTCACCAGTGTGTGTGTGTTTGTTTTTTTTTTGTTTTTTTTTTTTTTTTACATGAAAGGGTATTCATGTATATAGCAATTTTCTTGGTGATTTTGTAGTCTTGCTGGTTTGAGGTAAGTTTTTGAAAATGTTTGTGTAGTGTGTAATGCCTTCTTGTGTCTCATAATGACAAAAATCAGTAGAATTTTTCAGTTTTATCCCTCCAGGTTTACTGGAGGTCCTACAGACTTTATCTGTCTGTGTGTGTGTGTGTGTGTGTCTGTCTGTCCCGTCTCCACGGCTTATATCTCAAAAACTACTAGACGGATTTCCTTGAGATTTTGCACACTAACTGGAAGTTAGGTCCGATTGAATGTATCAAATTTTCAGAATCGAGGCTTGAAGAGAAAGTGGTTTTCTAAGGTCGTATTCTCGAAATTACCGGTCGAAAAATTATTGAAATGACATTTGACGGCAAAGCCAAATTTGACGTCATTAATAGCATGACGTCATTTGCATGTACGATCTGAAATTCAGTCCCACTTAGAAGCTTTCTGTCTCAACATTTCAATTGACGTAACAGCAGAAATTATGGGTATCTTTTTAGATTGACGTCATTTAGAGTTTCCGGGAACCCATGCGAGAATGAATAATTTCCAGAACGTTGGTGAAGGAGACAGAAGGATTTTTTACGATGCGGGTCGTTTCGTTTCGAAAATGTAACCCTTGAACAGCATTAATTTATCAAATCTGGGTACTACTATTGACCGCAATACCCCGCAATACCCACAAATATACCGCAATACCACCAAATATGCAACTCGTACTTGCGTCAAATCGCCGTAGTTTGATGTTTACTTAGCCCGCTGAACGCTGCCAAGACTGATCTAATGGCGTAGCGTCTGCAGGAAAAGCCGCGAACGGCGCGATATAAAAATAGATAAGCGAGTGACTTCTACCAACATCCAGGGACATCCCTTAGCGTGCGTTCCCATTGCTGTGCTGCAAGATGGTTCGACACTGCTCCTGGGGAAAATGCAACAGCGATTCAAGATACAAGCACAAAGACCACATGAAAGGAGTATTTTTTATAACGGTGCCCGACCCACTTGTTGAATCGGAGAAATTCAATCGATGGGTGCATTTGTGCGGGCGACTACACTTCAAAGTAAAGCCAAGCAGCTCCTAGGCACGATGGAGACAGTTCATTTGTTCAAAGCATATCGTTGGTAGCAATGGACCTATAGAAATGAATCCGGATCCACTCCCTGCTCATTACACGGAACAGCAGGTGAGTTTTTATTATTGACTCACATGCGAAGCAAAAGTGAGTCTATGTACTGAGCCGTGTCGTCCGTCCGTCCGGGCAGGCGGGCGGGCGGGCGGGCGGGCGTCCGTAAAAAACTTAAACGTTGGATTTTTCTCGGAGACTATTAAGTCTATCAACACCAAATGTGGCATGATGGTGTATGATGACAAGGCCTCAAAAAACATACATAGTGACTTGACCTTGCTTCAAGGTCAAGGTCACAGGAGCCATAAATGTGGTCTCAAAAACAGTCATTTTTCACATTTTCCCAATTTTCTCCCACGTTATTGAGAATGGCGACCTCAGCTACAAGTGGTATATAGGTCAAAGCAAGCCCTATCTATTGATACAGTTTGGTTGACCTTGCTTCAAGGTCAAGGTCACAGGAGCTCTTCAAAGTTGGATCGTATACATATTTTGAAGTGACCTTGACCCTGAACTATGGCAAATAACTGTTTCAAACTTAATAATTATGTGGGGCACATGTTATACTTTCATCATGAGACACATTTGGTCACATATCATCAAGGTCAAGGTCACTTTGACCCTTATGAAATGTGACCAAAATGGGGTAGTGAACCACTAAAAGTGACTATATCTCATGGTAGAAAGTGCCAATAAGCACCATTGTGCTTCCTATGTCTTGAATTAAGAGCTTTGTGTTGCATGACCTTGGATGACCTTGACCTTGGGTCAAGGTCACATGTTTTTTTGGTAGGAAAAAAATGTGTAAATCATTTCTTAGTGTATGATGTCATTGCTAGGTTTAGTTGTTTGACCTTGACCTTGAAGGTCACCTGAAGGTCAAGGTCATATAAAGGTCAAGGTCAAGCATGTGAGTCGTATGGGCTTTGCCCTTCTTGTGATAGATCGCAATTAGGAGCTCCGCATCACACGGACTGGAAGATTTATCATGCCTCCGTGCCGAACAGAGCGTTTTCGGCGTTCTTTCATTCCTTCAGCTGTTCACAACGCGGACAGACTATGGATATAGCTACAGGGTTAAAGAGTAAAGCAACGGATATGCATTATTGCATACATAAGGCTAAGCTACACGAATGATTTCGGTGGGGGTTATAATATATTAATTATTGTGTGATGAGCGGGAGTCTGCGAGAGATCGACCCTACACTGGTAAGGACAACACTTTTGAAAGCTACTTTAAGTACTTGTCAACTTGGTGATTTGAATCTCACCCGCATGAATTCTCGCTCCCAGTATCTCCAGGGCAGAGTTTGTTCTAATACAAGTAACAGTGCTATAAACTCTCTGGAGTGGAGAGTGAGCGGGGAGCTATATATGGTGGAACGCGCGTCTTTAGTGCAGAGCGTTATCAAGCCGGGCAAAACGATAGATTAAATTAGTTCTGTACTGCTGCTAAAATTGACAACACTAAAACGATTTGTTTACACGTGAATTACCCTAAACTTATTTATTATTCCACCATGAAGTTGTTTATTGAATTATATATACTTTTTCCTGTTCTCGATCTCAGACGAGTGTCCAGTTTTCTAGTGAATAAGACGTGAAGTGGATACCAATTAAAATTAAACAGATTAAACACAGAACAGTCACAACTGCAGAGGCGTACGTATATATATATATATATATATATATATATATATACGTACGCCTCTGCAGTTGTGACTGTTCTGTGTTTAATCTGTTTAATTTTAATTGGTATCCACTTCACGTCTTATTCACTAGAAAACTGGACACTCGTCTGAGATCGAGAACAGGAAAAAGTATATATAATTCAATAAACAACTTCATGGTGGAATAATAAATAAGTTTAGGGTAATTCACGTGTAAACAAATCGTTTTAGTGTTGTCAATTTTAGCAGCAGTACAGAACTAATTTAATCTATCGTTTTGCCCGGCTTGATAACGCTCTGCACTAAAGACGCGCGTTCCACCATATATAGCTCCCCGCTCACTCTCCACTCCAGAGAGTTTATAGCACTGTTACTTGTATTAGAACAAACTCTGCCCTGGAGATACTGGGAGCGAGAATTCATGCGGGTGAGATTCAAATCACCAAGTTGACAAGTACTTAAAGTAGCTTTCAAAAGTGTTGTCCTTACCAGTGAAGGTTAGTACTGCGTATTCAATTAATTTGCAAGTAAATGTATGTGGCTATGAGTGTGTCATGCTCGGTAAATCGTATTTTTGAGCTGCATATATATTATATCATGCGTGCCCGTTTTCCAGATCATCCATTCAGTTGATTATTTACACTACTACGCAAGCTGCAAATTTGAATTCACTTCTTAGGTTAACTGAATTGCTAAATTCTATACGAGAAGTATCGGTGATTGCGATGTTGGCTTATTTCAGTGTTAAAAGGCTGGAGTTAGTCAACTATGGGATTCCATTGCCGAGAAAAGCACTGAATATGTACGTTGCTCTTGCAAAAACGCAGTTTCAATTAAGTTTTTATTATCACGTACGTCACCAGTGATGCGCACGTGCGTGCGTGACAACCACTCGCACTGGGTAAGATGTCTTTGCGAGGCTTTGTGTGAACAAACGCCATTTGCACACGTCTTCTCCGATCGAATGCTGTCCCCGGAAGTAGTGCCGCCGCCGGAAAGTACCGAACGTGACGTCACGCCGAAGTGAACGTGGGCTTACAGACGCTACGCTATGCGATCGCCGTAGTTTGACTGTTTCCGAGAGTTACGTCCCTTCGTGATGCGGTCGCTTCTGTGTATCGGTCCGAAAGTTTAGTTGAATTTGTATGGTTTTTGGCGACCCATGTGTCTCAAAATTGAGTAGAAGTATTTTGAGCGTATTAGGATATCGAAACATCGCATCAGTTTCAATGTTGTTTTCTGGCCAAACATAGTATACTATGATCATTGAATGACCACCTATCAGATCTAAACTCGTTGTCTTCATTTGCCTGTCGGATAAGTCTTGGCAGTTTAAACACTAGAGCAGTCATCAGTTTATTGTCAATTTGAGAGACTCACTGGCTCATAAAATAGGTAGCTAGAGCATAATCGCTCCAAGCATTGATTTCGCCTGCCAGCCAACCAAAACAAGGGACGCAACTCTAAATCTCGTCTTGCTTAAAATCGCGGAGTGACGCTTCTTTATGTCTATGTAACGTATGTTCTTTGGACGAAGCAAACATCAAACTACGGCGATTTGACGCAAGTACGAGTTGCATATTTGGTGGTATTGCGGTATATTTGTGGGTATTGCGGGGTATTGCGGGGTATTGCGGTCAATAGTAGTACCGTCAAAGATGTATGTTGAATGCATCAATAGTTCTCTCGAGAGGTTGCGGGTTCGAACCCGATCTTTTTTTGTTGTTGTGCCAAAACCTGGAGGTTCAGCGCCAGCGGTTTTTATTACAGACAAATGATCAAATCATGAATGTAGGAGACAAACTTTACTGCAGACTGTTTTCATGCTTAATTATTCACATATTGATGCTATTCAGTTTCTGCATTTGCAATAATATGAGGAAATATTGCATAAAATGGAAGAGTATAGGTAACAAGAATTGCTTCATTTTGCCTCTCTAATACCTGGATCATCGAATTTGCATTGTAATTTAAGGGAGTATGAAAGTTACACTTCTAATGATGACAATTCAATGGGATTTTTTGGTGATAAACTAGAAGCGGTACTCTTACCCGTGAACAGCACGGCATTATGGCATCATGTGCTCAATTAACCTTTAGCACCTGCAAAGTCCCAGTGATGTGCCATATATATGAACTTTCATTTATGTTAGCCGCCGTAATTTGATATCAAGGGGCATGCAGAGAAGAAACCACAATGAAAGCGGGTCTGCGTTTGCGAATGGCCACAGCCAAGCCTCAATTCTGGTAACTGAAAACTGCAGCAGTTCCGCTCCATTTGGGTTATACAAGCGCCACAGGGAAGGGAGGACCTGCAGTAAAAACCCTAATGGGAAAAGCATGGCTCCTACCCTTCCCAGAGTCACTAGGGACTCGATCAAACGAGTAACCATTCAGTACATGGAAAGCAACATAGGTGGGACATGTAAATCGATGTACAGGATGGTAATCCAAGAGGAAAGGTTGAAGGTCGTCAAGTGTAGGTATGTGACACCGTCAATTGAACATATCCAATATGGTCTCGAAACAAAACTACTAGGGTGGAGTGTACGTCTCAACCCACTCGAATGGTACCCGGACAGCAAACCCAGGGAGGCCCGATTGACATCAATCAAACGTGAATGAGGGGCGGTACCGAAGTTACGGTTCAGAAAAAGACGCCGCAAACACCTGTCCGTGAAAATCCCAAATGTACAAGGAAAGAAAAATCGGGAGGCATGATGTATGTCAATCAAACGAGAAAATTTGGGGGTTGTTCCCAAATACAATCAAACGTGAAAGGTGGGGGCAGTTCCGAAATTACAATTCGAAAACAACGCCGCAAACACATGTCAATGAAAAATCCCAAATGTACAAGGAAAATTTTTTTGGGGAGGCACGCTGTACGTCATTCAAACGGGACAATTTTTGGGGCTGTCCCAAAATACCATCAAACGTGAAAGTGGTGCAGTTCCGAAATTACAATTCGAAAACAACGCCACAAACACATGTCAATGAAAAATCCCAAATGTACAAGGACATTTTTTGGGGGGAGGCACGCTGTACGTCATTCAAACGGGACAATTTTTGGGGCTGTCCCAAAATACCATCAAACGTGAAAGTGGTGCAGTTCCAAAATTACAAGTCGGAAATGACATCGCAAACACATGTCAATGAGAGATCCCAAATGTACAATGAAAGAAAAAAGGGGGAATGGGGTGTTGTGAAAACAATCAAACGTAAAGGTGGGGCAGTTCCAAAATTACCATTCGGAAACACGTCATGAATAATCCCACATGTACAAGGAAAGAGAAATTGCGGGGGGGGGGGGGGGGGGGGGGGGGGGGGGGCGGGCACGATGGACGTCAATCAAACGTGACCCAAGTGGGGCTGTTCCACAAATACAATTTGTAAACGACACCGGAAACACATGACAATGCAAACCAGAATGTACAACAGCCCAGAAAAGTGAGTGTATGTGTGTGTGTACGCGTGTGTATGTGTGTGTAGAAATTACCCAATTTGATAATTATCCCAGCAAGAACAGGAACTGTGAAAGGATGGGTGGCTGGAGGGGCATGAGGGCGGTTATTGAATTGAGAAAATTTTATACTCGCAAGAATGGGACGGCGTGCGTTCTCTCTCCGCTCCAGCACTGGAATGCACGTGGGTCACACTTAGCGTGAGAAGGGGAGGGAACCCAGCGCATGCGCATTGCCTGTTCTGCCCTGGAAAAATTCCAAGTTTCCCCGGGTCCCGGCGACCTTTTGTCCCGGCGTCTTCCATAAATAGCTTTGCTCTCCGAGCGAATTCCTTTGTACTTTGTAGACCAAAAATCTCATTATTGGGCCATGCATTGGGTGGTTTCTCTGTTTTCATGTTGCATCTTCACAAAGCACTGAATAACAAAGCTACAGGCTTCCAAAGTTTGTAGATTTTGGTCAGAGATAGTGTACTAGAAAATACTTAAGGTGCAAGAGAAATAATGCACTGTTTGATGTCAGAGGGTGCTAAAGGTAATGAGAGACAACAATCCGAAAATAATTCAAAATCAGTATTGGGGCGAATATCTGTTGGTTGAATTTTAAGAAGTTGGCTTATATAAATACTTGAGCATACAAAACAAAACAATGAAAACCAGTTGAATGAAGAACTTGTCATGCACGACAAAAACAATGATTTTAAGCTGCCCTGTAAGTGCCATTAAATTTCCCATTTGACTGCACTGTGAACACTACAGGGAGCTGACAAAGCTTGAGCAAAGATATTGTACAGTTGACTTTGTTACCATTACTTCGCTGAATCCCTTCCTCAATATCTCTCTAAACCCATGCGTGCCTACACACCCGCTAGACAGCTACGCTCTTCCGCAGACACAAGAATCCTCAGGTTCCCGGAAGACCCTCCAGTTAAAACAAAATTTGGTGAACGCTCTTTCTTTTATCAGGCTCCCTCTATCTGGAATGACCTCCCCGCCTCTGTTCGTCACGCTACATCTACCTCGACCTTTCACTCTGCTCTCAAAACTCACCTCTTCTTGAAATCGTTCCCGAATCTTCTTCATCTTCCTCCCCTCACTGTTCTCTTGGTACTAGCTTGCCTAATCCCCCTACCACCCTCCTGTCTCTCCTCCCCCTCTCCCCAGTTTCATGGTTAAGCGGTGTCGCTGTACATCAGTTTGTCGAATGCCTGAAGTGAATGTCTGACTCCTATGTTATTAAGTTTATTAAGTTACCTTTGATGTAATTGACTGTTATTGTATATTGTAATGCTTGTGTATGTATGCGCCTTGAGCATGTCTTAACTCATGGTAAGGCGCTATATAAATCCACACATTATTATTATTATTATTATCATAGATCACAGTGGTTTGCCGACAGTGGCACTGTATTCCTCCATTGTCATGACCACTGGCTGCATGCACTTCCCCTCTAACATCTCCACCTCTAGCTGTGCGCTTTGCGAGCAAGACTCCTCTCAAGCTCAAGTTTCACCTTCAATAGGTCCAACTGTGCCTTCTCCCTTTCAATTTGTAGATTAACGAGAACCCTGTCTCTTTTCAGGAGCAGACGCTCCCTTTGCAGAGCTATTTTATCTCTTTGTCTCTGCACCCTCTTATCGATTCCCTGTGCATCTTCAGTTTTTTTTAATGCATCAATTTCAGCCTTTGCTTTTTGAATTTGTAGTGCAACTAGATTGGCATAGCTTTTTTTCTTCTTTGTTTTCTGCAGATGAGCGCCGCTGGAGGGTGAGATTGACTCTGTTGAGTATCCACTGGATGGCCGAAGGGTGTCGTCTGCATCATACCGTTGTGCGGATGTTGCTGGTGCCTTCTTCTTGACTGTGGCAGTCACCTGAGAAGCAGAACTATTCCTGCTTGGCTTGGATGTGGACCCAGATTTTTGAATTGCAGAAGCTCCTAGTCCTATATAGAGAAATAGAACAACACAAACATTTATAACAGTGATATGCTTACACAAAGTAATTGGTGCAAATTTGCACTATGTATTATTTTAAATGTCATTTTGGGAGGGGTAAGGGGGGGCAGGGAGAAATGGATAGTGATTGTGAGACCTGTGCTAATGTCATAGCTGCCGTCACAAAAAGTATGCAAAAAATTGATCATTGAACATTTACTATAGTATCTTGGGCTGAGATGCTAATATTCAGAACCCTTACATCGTGATTGATTTATATATTTAACAAGATTGTCTTAACACATGAAGCATCGATAGTGTAGTAGGTAAACCACTGGACATTTTGTCTTCACCTTCGTGAGATCATGTCATGGGATTGCAACCCTACAGACTCCCCTCTTTATTTTCTTTCCTTTTTGGTTATATGTCATAAAACTATTGCAAATCTTTAATTTGTCTCCTTACACTTCCATATGTTATCGTTGTTTGACAACTTCAAAATGTAAACACAATATCTAGCTGTGTGCCTTTAGTTTGTGATTTGGAAATTACATTTGTCAAATGACCTGGTCTCACCTGTTGTTGTTCTTGTGCTGTTCAGTGGACTGCCTGCTGTGTTGGTACATGAACTGCCTGCTGTGTTGGTACATGAACTGCCTGCTGTGTTGGTACATGAACTGCCTGCTGTGTTGGTACATGAACTGCCTGCTGTGTAGATACTGCCTGTGTCTGGTCGGAAATCTGGAAAATATTCACAACTATAAAAGTATGGGGACTGTCTTTAGAAGGTTGAACCAACAGCTTGTTGTGCTAACCATACACACTGCTTCATGAAGACCACAACTGTGCCCAGAACATTATTTTGTGCCAACCAACTTTTGTGTTATCAGTTTTCAATATAAGTGGACCACTGTTAGTAAGGGGGGGGGGGGGGGGGGGGGGGGGGGGGGGGGGCAGTAATGGAATTCTGTCCGCTGTTGGCATTTCGGGTAGCCACCTAAATCCAGGCTGTGATGCAAACGGTTGACACATTTGAAATCAAAATGATGTGCAAACCATACGAAACAGCATTCGAAAGTATGACAATATTCTTTTCTTACAAAGTTCATTTAATCTGTCAAAAAAACAAACCCAGCAGCGGACAGAATTCCCTGGCTGCTCACATAAAGTACTGTACTGTACTGTACTGTACTGTACCTGCATTACTAGCAGTGTAGACATCACCAGCCATCCAGTCGTTGATCTGCAGCTGGGCAGACTGGTTATTCTCAGCATCACCTAAAGAAATGTAAATTCCGAAAAAACCTTAAAGTTTGTATTAAATTTATTTCAATACTTTTAGCATCAAAGTAAATCAACTTCAACACACTTAATCAGAAGAGCAAGAAGCGTTTGAATTATAATTTATTGCAAGTTACAACCTGAAGGGATTATGAGAATGGCTGTCACGTTGCAGTATACTTAGCTTGAAATAAAACTTAAAACAGAAAAACATGTTTGTACCCTGTTGGTGTAGAACATTTACATTAACTCACATCTACAGTTGGACTGCCCTGTGTCATGAGTGTTATTATATGAAATTTTAGAATAGACCAACTGCAGGACTTACCATCATGGTGAACTTGAATTTGGTGAACTTGAGCTTGATCCTCCCCAATTTTTTGCTTCTTGCACTTTTCCTTCAGGGTTTCAAGACTGCCGCCTAAAAATAATAATTAATAAAAATCAATTGCTGAAATCAGGGGCGGGTTTCAAAATAGGTAGTCGATCTTGGTCGCAAGATCTAATGCTTCGCAGTAAGAGCTAGCTAAGAAATAAACTACCCAACATTCCCTCGTTCTAGCCTCATTTCGAACTATTGTCTCCAAGATGGCGGCGCGCAGTACGTTGTTGAAAGTTGTTCTTCTAGAGCTTGAAGCAGACGACAGCGATGATGATGAAGAAGTTGTTGCAGCAGTGTCTGCGTATTCCAACACTTCTGCGAATATGCTGGTGAAGATGTTGGGGAACAACACATCCAACCCCGAGGCGCATCAGGAGGACTACGTCGGAGATGTTGTGCCACGGCCCGATGTTCACCTATGCATTCATGCACAATCATGCACACATTCATACCAGACAAAGTGACAAGACAGGGTCGCAGCAATTTTCCTCGATCAACATAACTTTTCTCCCATCTCTCCCGCCCCTGGGATTGAACCACGGCACAGCGCCTCGCTGCAAAGCCCAACGCCTTAGCATGCTGGACCATCTACACCTCCCAAAACTATTGATAGCCTCTTTTGGGGGAGGTGTAGATGGTCCAGCATGCTAAGGCGTTGGGCTTTGCAGCGAGGCGCTGTGCCATGGTTCAATCCCAGGGGCGTGAGAGATGGGAGAAAAGTTATGTTGATCGAAATAAAAATTAGCCAAGTCATGATTTTCTGTTATTCTATATCATGGTTAAAACTGTAAATAGGCTGCTTAGCTAATGGAAGAAGAAGAAGATCCCTGAGCAGGCAAATAATATAAAGAGGGCGTTGTTGATTCCGGTTGGAGCATATTAGATTGATAAAATTGCTTATTGTGTGTTTCAGTCTCTGTAGTAGAGTGTACCAATGGATTGGACCCCACTTGTCGGGGAGGGACGCGTCAGTCCATAAGAAGCTGTTAGCAGCTATCTGGGTGCTGGCCAACCCCGACTGCTACAGGAGCGTGGGCGACAGATTCCAAATCAACAAGGGTGTGCTGCGCCGTATTGTTATGGAGGTCTGCCATGCACTTGTGTCTCAGCAAAGTAAGATCTTGCTTTAAATTTTTTTTTTTAAACGAGTTAATTGATTTAAATCTTTGGCAGTGTTGTGAATATATATACATATATATATATATATATATATATATATATATATATATATATATATATATATATATATATATATGTAAAAGTCAAATAAAGAAATGTTCCTTGTAAAGGAGGCATGTATATATGTATATGAACGGTTGCAATTGCTTGTAAAATATTAATGGTGTTTAAACAAGACCTATTGTCTTAAGTTAGGCATCCAAACAATTATAGTGATTTTTATCTATTATAGGTAAATAATGTTCTTTTTTGCGCAGAAATGGAGTTGAGAGGTATAATGAGAACACCATCGATTTATGCTAATTAATATTGTGCCTGCGTTTCAATACAAACAGGAATATGGGAGAGAGAACATGAAGACCAGAATGAATATTGCTGTTTGATAAAATTAAACAGTACTGTGGCATTGATAATGATGATGATGTCCACTTGTAGAGTGCATGCAGTTGTAGAGTGCATGCAGTTGAATGCTCACAGCGCACAATAAAATACACAAAATAAATGCAAAAATACAGCAAAAAAAAGCAAAAATATTTCCAGCATATCATAAACTGTTTCTGTTTTTTTCCTTGCAGAGGCTGTCATCACGTGGCCTGGAACCGGGGTTGAGCAGCGAAAAAATGCTGCAGAATTTCTAGAAGCAGCAGGTTTTCCAGGAGTGGTGGGTGCAATTGACGGTTCCTACATCCAAATAAAAGGGCCCGCTCAGGAGAATCGCAGTGCCTACATCTGCAGGAAAGGATTTCCGGCCATGCATTTGCAGGTAAGCAAGTTGAATGCATTCATTTACTCTTGATTAACTATCATTTTGTAAAGTATTTGTGATAATATAAAACACAAGAATTTTCTGAATTTTCTTCATCTGTTTTTTTTTTAATTGTATTTTTCGTGGGAAAAAGCGTAGTGTCGACATGAAAAAAATTAGTGTTTGTCAGGTTACCCTAACTATATTTTTTTAAGCTTTATCAGGTTAATTATCCTAAAAACATGGCTGATAGTAAATAAAAACAAAAACACTGGTTCCTTTTTGTAGTGGCACCCATAGTATGTTTATGTTCTTTTAGGATAGCCGATTGTCCCTATGGGGAAAAAACATAGCTGTGGTTAGGATAACTTGACCATGCCAAACTTTTTTATCTAAAGATTAAGAAAAAAAGTCAACCACCCCCATTTCCCTTTTTTTGGGGGTGGAAGGGGCAATGTTACCCTAACCACACGGATATATTTTTGTTTGGCCTTCTCCATGTTTTAATGTTTGCAGTTTTACAGTGGCTTCACATTTTGTATTAAAATCTTGTCTTTATTTTCAGGTGGTGTGCAACAGGAAGTTGTCATTCCTTGACGTTCATGTGGGCAACGCTGGGTCTGTTGCAGACAGCCGTGTCTTCCATACTTCGGACCTGGCTACAGTCCTGGAAGATCCAGCCAAGAAGTTGGCACCAGATCTCCATCTCATTGGCTATTGCCCATATGCTGCATTAAAGGGATCCAGTGCTTTGATGACATTTCTGGCACCAGTTGATATCTCACACCGAATAGTGAAATTTTCGGCTCGGGACACACATCGTGGGTTTTCCTCCGGATTTCCTCCCACAGCAAAAATCTGAATATAAAAGGAATTTGGTAGAAGCAAATCCCGTTGCAGCCGCGCTTTCCGCTGAGGAAGGTAATCCGCGTATCACAAAAGTGACATAAAAAATATCAAAAATCCAAAAAAAAATCTTGGTTTTGTGTTCATCACATGTTGTTGAGTGCTCATGTACTATGTCTTATAAATAAATACAGCATTCATACACTTGTAAAGAAAGAACTTGTGAGTGTTGATTTATAGACTGAACAAACTGACTTTCAAGGACAATCAAACAAGTTGTGCAATGTATTTTACAAACAAGTTTATTTAGGTCATTCAAAAAAATATCGCTGTACCATTGTGTGCATTGCAATGCGGAAAGTTTTTTTTTTGGGTACATTTCCTTGAGAATGTCTTCAGTTTATCACAGAACAAAACAGGGAACATGCAAAACGTCCCGCAATGTGATGGACACCATTGCTTGTCAAATTCAAACCAATTTTGGGAAATGGGGTGGGTCCGTTGATCTTGTGGTGTGAGAAAAGAAAATACAGATGAAAGAACTGGAAGGAAGAAAAGGAAACGAGCATACATGAAGAAATAAGAGAGCATGACAGGAAAGAGGAACCAGAAATCTACCTAACAGCAAACTAGAAAACTAGACACCCTTCCCCTCTTTTCTCCCACCCCCACCCCCCCTGTACTCCCCACCTTCCTCTCAGTGCCTCACATTTCCTTCAGTCAGATCCCAGCACTCCTCCACCCCCCCTCTTCTCCACCTTTTCCCTCCCCAACCACACCCCCCCCACACCCCAACCCTTTTCCCCTTCCAACCTTCTCTGCTTTTCTTCCCACTCTCCCTCTTCCCACCTCCTGTTTGTAAACTGCTTCTCTGTTGGTTCCCATCCTCAAGTCCCTTGGTCAGTGGAAACAGCTGACCGCTGACAGGGAAGTGGAATGGCAGTTGAACTCATGCAGGCTCCACCATTAAGGCTGCCCCATTTACCTCCACCCAGGCAGAAAGGTCACACGAGGCTCAAGAGCCTGGCTATGAAAGGAATAGTGCACTTGTTCAAAAAAA
>JAWQFJ010010936.1:0-27260 GCA_034096865.1 Theodoxus fluviatilis
ACACACTGTCTGCAGACACACACATCCAGTCCCAATACACACACACTCTGTCTGTCTGCAGACACACACATCCAGTCCCAATACACACACACTGTCTGCAGACACACACATCCTGTCCCAATACACACACACTGTCTGCAGACACACACATCCAGTCCCAATGCACACACACTCTGTCTGTCTGCAGACACACACATCCAGTCCCAATACACACACACTGTCTGCAGACACACACATCCTGTCCCAATACACACACACTGTCTGCAGACACACACATCCAGTCCCAATACATACACACTCTGTCTGCAGACACACACATCCTGTCCCAATACACACACACTCTGTCTGTCTACAGACACACACATCCAGTCCCAATACACACTCTGTCTGTCTGCAGACACACACATCCAGTCTTTAGTAGTCCTTGGGAGTCGGCAAGCAAGAAGCTGGTACATCGAAGATGCTAGGCGGATTGGCAGGTCGTGTTCCTCCAGGAATTTTCACAGTTTGGTGATCCGCTGGCCAGTGTCTCTCGCAAACGAAAAACTTCTCTGGGTCGATGGAAAACTTCTTGCGTGGAGGCACATTGTATGCAAGTCATACCACATCTACACTTATTTGCTGCATTATAGTTACCTTTGCAGTTAACTACACCACACTTCGTCGGCATTCTGAAAAAAACACTTGCTACGAGCAGACGTACACAATCAAAACACTTGCTACGAGCAGACGTACTTCGCGGGCCGCCATTACAGTGTAGATCGAACAACTTGTTTGCGAATGCGAGTTGCAAAATAGTCCACACTTGAAGAAACCGTGATCTCTTAACAGAGTCTTTTAGTGTCATTTAACTTTATTTGAAACACTTTCATAACAATGTGAAACAGTACATGGGCTTTTGGAGTAAAATAATCAAAATATATTTATTAATTTTTTTTTCAGTATATTACTACTCGCAACCCGTGTGATGTTTTGCTAAAAATAGATCTCAGCTGCCTGCCAGCTCGAATCGCGTTGGCCTTTGCTAGCTGCGCTGAATCTACGCTTTGCAAGTCCTTCTCTTTAGTAGTCCTTGCTCGCTACCATTTTATTATTTTTTCCCATTTTCTTGCTGAGCGCACATGTTATTGACGAAAAACCTTCTAATACAATAATTTTTCATCATTAGGTATTAACCAACCTTTCATCCACGTGTCTAACAATTTTCCAAGCGAAAACGAAAAATTATTAACATCGTAAAGCGTTTTTAATCGTTCCATAAGGAACGAATCTAAAGGGGAGAGACTGAAGAGAGTTGAGCTGTCCAGGAGCGCGTTGCGTAGACGAGAGGAAAGACAAGATCTTGTGAAGAAAAGGCCGGTGTCACATGTGTAAACCTGATGAAAGCAAATTATACGGGCAATGAAATGTTGACACCGGCCTATGTTTCGCAAGACCTCGCGTCTATACAACGCGGCCAAGCTCATCTGACCGCATCGTCACGCAGTCTCGATCAGGCCCAAGGCGAGTTTCTTCCAGGGCCAGCGTGGCTTGGCTTGACAAGTTTTGCATTGACCATAACTGTACAATCCCAGCACTCCGTTGTTAAGCAGTGACCTTTGTTAGCGTATTAAGGCTCCTACACACGTACTGGTTGTCCCCTGGTTTTGCTGTCGATCCGGTCAAGAATCGGAACGGTTGATCATTTGCATACAATCCGGCCCGGTTCTTGTCCGTAGGGCAGGCTCTATTCCCCAACCCGGTATCAACTGATTTGTATGCCTGGTGACGCAAGAGCGACGAGAATTTCGAGACTAGTTGCCAATTTAAATGGCCGACGTGTCTCTGCTTTGCACAGAAATCGGTGTATTTCGGGATACTAGAAACCCCATCCAAAGAAAATGTAAGCCATGAACAGTATTAATTTATCAAAGCTGTATGTTGAATGCATCAATAGGTCGTGAAAGATTCTACTTTTTACAAATCCAATGCAGGTCGCACGCAGATGTACACCGCAAAGAATCCACCGCTTATCGTTGCTCGTTCGCACAGAAAACGCTGTATTTCGAGATACTAGAAACCCCATCCAAAGAAAATGTAAGCCATGAACAGCATTCATTTATCAAAGCTGCATGTTGAATGCATCAATAGGTCATGAAAGATTCTACTTTTTACAAATCGAATGCAGGTCACATGCAGATGTACAGGGCGAAGAATCCACCGCTTATTGTTGCGCGTTTGCACAGAAAACGCTGTATTTCGGGATACTAGAAACCCCATCCAAAGAAAATGTAAGCCATGAACAGCATTCATTTATCAAAGCTGCATGTTGAATGCATGAATAGGTCGTGAAAGATTCTACATTTTACAAATCGAATGAAGGTCGTACGCATAGTCGAAGCGTCGTTGCCATAGCTCGGCGAAGGGACGTAACTCTAAA
Organism: Theodoxus fluviatilis; assembly: GCA_034096865.1. Classification (NCBI taxonomy): domain Eukaryota; kingdom Metazoa; phylum Mollusca; class Gastropoda; order Cycloneritida; family Neritidae; genus Theodoxus; species Theodoxus fluviatilis. The sequence continues at coordinate 2,420 of JAWQFJ010010936.1, forward strand.
TTCTGACCTCGCTGAAAATCGCTCGAGTGCGATGTCTCGGTGTAATCATTGTGTGTGGCTGTCAACCCGATTTTTACACGCACGGTCAGACCGGATCGGGAGCAAAATCGGCTTGAAAACCGGTACGTGTATAGGCGCATTCCCACACAGCAGGTCGTGTTGTTTTTAGGCGCCTATACACGTACCGGTTTTCAAGCCAATTTTTCTCCCGATCCGGTCTGACTGTGCGTGTAAAATCGGGTTGACAGCCACACGCAACGATTACACCAAGACATCGCACTCGAGCGATTTTCAGCGAGGTCAGAATCTAGAGATACGTCCCTTCACCGAGTTATGGCAACGACGCTTTGATGTGTAGCCGTATGCATGTGTGTCACAGCTTTTGAACGCTGGAGAAAATCGGTGTCACCAATATGTCAGAACCTAGTCTTTGGGGTCACCAGATGTCACAACCGTCTTGGGGTTGCTTGATGTTACAACCGTTATATTTCTCTCTCAGATTCAGACAAAGAAAAATAAACAGTTGTTAACAATGTAATTATTTCATTATACAAAACATGAATCTTTGTAGTTCAGTTAATCTCTGGCGATTTCAATCGCACTACCAAAACAGACAAAATCTCTGGCGACTTCAATCGCCCTACCAAAACAGACAATTCTCTGGCGATTTCAATCGCACTACCAAAACAGACACGGCCGGACAAGACGAACACACAAAGAAAACACAGGGGATAGTCTTTCTCTCTCCGGTGTACTCCAAGTCCAGAACAATATAATAAGAATAAAATGAAACATCTTCACCTTGGCATCCAACGTGGGGCTCTCACGGACACTCCTTGGTGGTGAGATCCTGCCGAGGATCTTCAGCTGTATCCTTGCTCGTGTCAACACTCAACGTTTCATTGTCCATCTTGCCAATACACTCCGTCGTCAGTCTTTCTGCTTCCCCTCCTCCCGATGCAGTCGTCGTTCTCTGATGACCTGGCGGTGCTGCTATCCTTCTTCCCCTCCTCTTGATGTAGTCGTCGTTCTCTGATGACCTGGCGGTGCTGCCATCGTCCTTCTCCTCTTCTCCCTCTTCTTCTTCTTCTGCAATCTTCTTCTTATTCAATCGTCTTCCTCCTCTTCTTCTTCGTCCTCTTCCTCTGCAATCTTCTTCTTCTCCTCTTCTTCTTCAATCGTCTTCTTCAATCGTCTTCTTCTTCACGGATACAGGCGTCGGTATGGTAGCCTGACGGTGCTGCTATCCTTCTTCGTCCTCTTCTTCTGCAATCTCTTTTTCTCTTCTTCTTCTTCAACCGTCTTCTTCAATCGTCTTCTTCTTCACGGATACAGGGCGTCGGTCTGGTGGCCTGACGGTGCTGCTATCCTTCTTCGTCCTCTTCTCCTGCTTCCTCTTCATCAATCGTCTTCTCCTCTTCTTCTTATTCAATCATCTTCTTCTTCTTCTTCATCTTTCTTGGCCTCTGGTCCAACGTCCTCGGCTTCCTCGAACCTTCCAATCTCTCCCTCCAAAAATCCCATCCAAGTCTGACCACTCGATCGAAAAAAACGTCACATCATCAAAAACCCCTTGACGTCACTCTCTCTACAATCGCTAAATCCTTCAATGTGACGTTCTTCCAAAACCCTTTAGAACCATTTGCCGAAGACACAAAAATCCAAGCACAGAACAAACACAGAATGCCACACACTACACAAGCATCCACGTACAGAACTTCATCCGATATTAAACACCACGAATTCTGTACGTGACAATGCGACCTGCATTCGATTTGTAAAATGTAGAATATTTCACGACCATTTGATATAAATTAATAAATCCTGAGAACCGAAATAACTTTTCAAGTATTGCATACTGGTTTTCTTATAAAATGTTTTCATTAGATTTGTTAGATTCTGAATATTTATCTTCCATAAAAACCATTCTGGATAGTCTAGGATTATCAGGATTTTGGACCCTGCAAGGGAACTTACAATTTTCAGCAACTTGGTTTAAAGAAAAGGTCAGAAGGTGCTTGTACGACCAGTACATTCAACAATGGTTTACAGAGATAGATACTAAAGACATGTTTTATAATTATAGGATGTACAAAGATGAATTTGTGTGTGAAGATTATATCAATATTTTGTCATTTAGACAGTGTGTTTCATTTATGAAATTCAGAACCTTGAACAATAGATTGCCAGTGCAAATAAATCGTTATTTAAATGTGCAAAGATCGGAACGCCTTTGTACAAAATGTGCTTCCGGCGACATTGGGGATGAATACCATTATGTGTTTGTTTGTGATTTTTTCAAAGATGAGCGATGTAAATTTTTGTCCAGTTACTTTTGTAGAAGACCAAATAGCTTAAAATTTAATCAACTCTTTGGTAGCAGAAAGAAGAACTTACTGTCAAATCTAGTAGAATTCCTGAATATTATTTGTAAAAAAATTAACTGAATAACTCTAAACCACAATTTCAATGCTTATGTTGCGTGTATTGAGTTGTATTTTTTCCTCCATATACAATTTTTCCTCATTGTACATTTCTTTTTCCGTTTTTCTATTTTTGACTTTTTGTTTCTTCTTTTTTCTTCTTCTTTTTTTTCCATTTCTGATTCAATTATGTATGTTATAGTTGGTTTTGTTATTAATATTCTAAATGCCCCCAAGGGTAAAGAATAAATTGTGCCTTGCCTTGACGGGCCTGGCACCCAAACTTGAAAACTTGATGCATTCAACATACAGCTTTGATAAATTAAGGCTGTTCATGGCTTACATTTTCTTTGGATGGGGTTTCTAGTATCCCGAAATACAGAGTTTTCTGTGCAAATGAGGAACGATAAGCGGTGGATTCTTCGTCCTGTACATCTGCGTGCAACCTGCATTCGATTTGTAAAAAGTAGAATCTTTCACGACCTATTGATGCATTCAACATACAGCTTTGATAAATTAATGCTGTTCATGGCTAACATTTTCTTTGGATGGGGTTTCTAGTATCCCGAAATACAGCGTTTTCTGTGCAAAGCGGAGAAAGGTCCGCCATTTAAATTGGCAACTGTCACGAGATTCTCGTCATTTTCGCGTTGCCCGGCATACAAATCGGTCGAAACCGGGTCGGAGAATAAAGCCTGCCCTACGTACAAGAACCGGGCCGGATTGTATGCAAAAGGCGCCTACTCACGTTACGTTTTTCAAGCTGGTTTTGCTCCCGATCCGGCTGACCGTGCGTGTAAAAACCGGGTTGACAGCCAGACACCGAGATTTCTTCTGACAGCGCAATCGAGCGATTTTCACTACGTGAAGGGAGGTCAGAATTTAGAGTTACGTCCCTTCGCCGCACTATGACAACGACGCTACCACGTGTAGCTGTATGCGTGTGATCTGCATTCGATTTGTAAAATATCTGGATCTGGATTAGGAGCTTTCACGACCTATTGACGCATTCAGCATACAGCTTTGATAAATCAATGCTGTTCATGGCTTACATTTTCTTTGGAAGTGTTTCTATTATCCCCAAAAATCAGCGTTTTATGTGTGAACATGCACGCAACAAAACTCAAAAGCCGCTGACAGAGTTCGCGTGAAGGTGCATTGACCCACGTTTTCAATTTTACAATGTAGGAGCTTTCACAACTTATTGATGCATTCAAAATACAGCTTTGATAAATTAATGCTGTTCATGGCTTACATTTTCTTTGGATGGGGTTTTAGTATCAATACAGCGTTTTCTGTGAGGAACATGCACGCAACGAAAGCCGCTGACAGATTTCGCGTGAAGGTGCATTGACCCGCATTTCCAATTTTACAATGTAGGAGCTTTCACAACTTATTGACGCATTCAACATACAGCTTTGATAAATTAATGATGTTCATGGCTTACCTTTTCTTTGGATTGGTTTGTAGTATCCCCAAATACACCTTTTCCTGACTGAAGCGACGACAGCGTCCGCCATTAAAATTGGCGACTAAGTCGCCACAACGCGAGATCTCGCGTTGCCGGGCATATGAACCGGTCCGGAGGGGTCGGGAAAATAGAGCCAGCCCTAGTCACAAGAACCGTGCCGGATTAGTCCACGGTTTCGATTTTTGACCGGATCGGCAGCAAAACCGGGGGACAACCGGTACGTGTGTAGGCGCCTAAATGAGTGAACCGTTCCGATTCTTGATCGGATCAGCAGCAAAACCGGAGGACAACCGGTACGTGTGTAGGAGCCTTTTGCTTTTTTAAAATACTTTAAAAGCATATTCTCATTTTTAAATTAAAGTTTCTGGAGACAATCTTTAGATGCAGGAACCCTAAAAATAAGTTAATATTTAATTTAATTCCTCTTGTTCGAAGAGACGACTTAATGCATTAAGGTCGATTTCCTGCGATGACCTCTCACCCCGTAGCAGAGGTCACCTTCCTGCCATAGTCGCGCAGCAGCTGGAACATCTCAAAAGACGCTGTAACTGTTTGACACTAGAGTGCGCCACCTCCTAGTGCCTAGCAACGATGAAAATACAGCGCCCGTGGTACCCTGCGTTCCGTTGCACTCTGCTTCATCTTTGCTACGATGTAGCAGGCTCAGGAGATTCGATTGGTCGGTTTCTTTAATTACTTAATAAGCACGTTACCATTAAAAGTAGAGGGTTTTGGAGGCCCTCTTTGGATACATGAATCCCCAAACTGATTTCATCTTCAATTATATCCCTCTTAATCGAATAGACAACTTCATAAAAGCATTAGGGTCGAAAATCATTAATAACAAAAGAGAGATAACCATCACCAGTCATAAAGGAGGGTCAAATAATCCCAAAATGTGTGCTGTCTGCTACTTCGTTACAGGTATGGGTATAAATGCCGACGTTTACTACAGATATCAAACCAAGACATACAATGCCACGGGGATGATAGCACGAAAACATTTAATTCGTCGAAATTTGAATGCAATCGGCACGTTTGCCACTTCCATGGTATGTAAACTCCATGGTTCGAAGAATGTTTACCGTGCAAGTCCGTGGAGTGACTTCCAGTTAGTTCTGTTTAGTATGAGCCAATCAAATGCGGCTACGGGTTCTGTAGTTTAATCGTTTGCTAGGCACAGCAAGTGGCGCACTTTAGTGTGAAGCAGCTAAAGCGCCTTCTGAGATGCTCCAGCTGCTGCAGGACCTTGACAGGAAGTTGACCTCTGCCATTGGGTGTAACGTCACCAATGATTGTGTGATTAAGTCGTTTCTTCGATCAAGAGGGATACATTTTAGTGTTAAATAATTTTGGGGATTCATGTATTCAAAGAGGGCTTCCAGAAGTCTATACTTTTAATGATAATGTGCTTTTAAAGTTATTAAATAAAACCAACCAATCAAAACTCTTGAGGCTGCTACATCGTAGCAGAGATGAAGCAGAGTACAACGGAACGCAGGGTTTAAGTGGCTCATATTAAACATCGAGTTAAAGGGAAGTCACTGCACGGACTTGCAAGTTAAACATGCTTCGAGCCATGTGTTCAAGCGGATGTCACTTCCTACCATTGCCACCCTTGGCAGACTTTGTACATGCACTAAGGCATGTGACTGCATTGACTGCAGAAATCAAAACAAAACACAAAATGTGGATGACAGATAGCCAGAAGATGATTCCAGAGGTACAGACAGGTAAGATTCATGCATGTCAGAAGAAGACAGCCAATAAATAGTTACAAAATGACATTTGCTAGGAAGTACAGACAGTGAAGATCCCTGCATGTCAGAAGAATTGTGAAGTGTCTGTGAATTTGGAGTGTTGTGCTATGACTTTGTGTGAAATGCATTGTAAAGTGTGTGGGGTATCCATGCCTCAATCATTTGAGTGCACTAAGGCATGTGCTTTCATCAACTGCTGTAATAAAGGGAAAACAGAAAATGTAGATGGTAGTGAGCCAGATGATGACTCTAGAAATTCATGCATCTCAGAAGAGGACAAATAACGGACAGTTACAAAGTGACACTTGTTGGAAAGCATTTTCTTAAGTTATTCTTCAGATTTTACTCAATGACAGCAGTTGTTGATTTGGGTTTTGCCTTCATATAAAGACAGAAACTGTTATTTCAGAGGCTGATTAAACCACTGTGCTTGTGAGGTGTCTGTGAATATGCAAAGTGCTGTGTTATGACTGAAAGCTCATCTAATGTATGTTTTCATATCCAAATCATGATGAGCCAGTGACAATGAACCAGAAAATCAATCCAGAAGTACAGACAGTAAAGATTCCTGCCTGTCAGAAGAACTTTGATGTGTGTGTGAGTTTGGAAAATGTTTTGCAATGATTTTAAATGCTCATCTTGTGTTCATGTCCAATTCAATGTGAGACGTTCAATAGCTCTTGTTTCGGAGTGAACTAATGAATGTAACCTGTGCATGACAGATCACAATCTGTGCTGTGCAATGTGAAAATTGATTATGAGTGTAAAAGAAGGTGCTGCCATTCAGACAACTTTAGAATTTATGTGACACACTCCTCCCTCCACACCCCCCCCCCCCCACCCCCCCCTCTCCTCCTCTATTAATGGCAAAGGAGATAATTAAAATGTTGCTTTCTCTTGATTTTTGTTCTTTGTATGTGAAAAACATTTCTTTCGGACATAAGCATGAGAAAATAACACAATGTGGCATTGACAGATACTTTTTAGTTAGTTTGACCTTACTTGGCATGCTGTTTTTTGACCTGGCGCTTCTATTAGAATAATTGGCAATACCGTCACTAAAATGGCCACAACAGACACAATGGCAGATATTTTTGGTACGAAACAGTGAATGGTCCAAACCTATCTAATCACCTTGATGTAATTTGTGTGTGTGTGTTCACAATATAGTAGACGACGAAGTCTTTTTCTGGCCAACTTTTGCAAGGGGTACCTCCGGCCTAATGAAGGTTACAACCATGGAAATGGCAGACGTGCCAATTTTGAGTTTCGGAGTAACTTCTATGTTAGTGCTTTTTTCACTGTGGCAGATTGGATTGTATGTCAGAGCTTGATTAAGTAGTAAACTTCGGCAGCATACCCATGCTGGTAACGAAGTCGGAGGTAGCAGAAGACAACGCCGTTTCGGGATTTCCCTTTACTCTCCCGTATGACTGGTATCAGGAATGATTATCGACCCCAAAATTGCATAATTATTAAGTCGTCTCATCGATCAAGAAAGATAAGATTGAATGTGAAATAATTTGGAGGATTCATGAATTCAAAGAGGTCTCCAAAATCTCTACTTTTAATAATAATAATAATAATAATAATAATAATAATAATAATAATAATAATAATAATAATAATAATAATAATAATAATAATAATAGTTTATTCATCGCACATACCTTCCCTTGACAGGCAAGCTCATGGCGTTTACAATCCAAAGAATCAACACTCATACAACCACTCAGCACCACATTCCTACAAAAACTCACACACTACACACATAAACAAAAAACAAAAACTAAGATCCAATAGAACAAATAGAACAAACTATACAATATACACAGCATTTGAAGGCCAGGGCAAGTAAAGCGAAGAAGCTCAGCAGGATTGGCGGATCGGAAGAGGTGGGTCTTTAGAGCACTTTTGAACTGGGGCAGAGTGTCAGAGTGACGGACTGAGAGAGGGAGACTATTCCAGGTTACAGGTCCAATATAGGAGAAGGAACGCTGTCCTTGAGTTTTCTTATTACGGCTGGGGCTCTTAAGCATTCTAGAGTCAGCAGCTGAGCGTAGAGATCTGGAGGGCGTGTAGAATGCAAGTATTTCTGTAAGAGCGTGTGGTGCGGTGTTGTCGATGGCCTTGAAGCACAAAGTAGCAAGTTTATAATCTATCCTCTGATAGATGGGGAGCCAGTGAAGTGTATGTAGGAGTGATGAGACATGGGTACGCTTGGGACATCGAAAAACTAGCCTAGCAGCACAATTCTGAACTTTCTGGAGTTAGTTAAGCAGAGTGTCGGGAATGCCAGCGAGATGAGAGTTTCCATAGTCGAGACGAGACAGAACGTGATTTGATGAGGGTTTTGGTGGCCTGCTGAAAAAGATAATGACGAATGGTACTAATTTTCCTTAGCTCATAATATGCTAACTGACAGACTTTGTTGACATGAGATCTCATTGACAGATCATCGTCAAACATCACGCCTAGATTTGTAACAGACTGAGAGAAGACGATGTCAGTGTGACCAATGGTTAGTTTGAGGACCTGATCCGATTTGCCTCCGCCGCTTTTTACATATTTTTTTCTCTCCAAGCAATCAAAACTTCCTGCTGTTGGGAAATGCATAATAATGTAGCTACGCTGGTACAGGTCACTGCTCAACAACAGAAGGCGAGGGTAGTTGTTATCATGTAGCTACGCTGGTACAGGTCACTGCTCAACAACAGAACGCGAGGGTAGTTGTTATCATGTAGCTACGCTGGTACAGGTCACTGCTCAACAACAGAACGCGAGGGTAGTTGTTATCATGTAGCTACGCTGGTACAGGTCACTGCTCAACAACAGAAGGCGAGGGTAGTTGTTATCATGTAGCTACGCTGGTACAGGTCACTGCTCAACAACAGAACGCGAGGGTAGTTGTTATCATGTAGCTACGCTGGTACAGGTCACTGCTCAACAACAGAACGCGAGGGTAGTTGTTATCATGGTTTTGAATGTCACATCTCGTTCTGACTTCTGTTTCTTCTGAAAGAGAAAAAAACCCATACTTCAGGAAGCATTAGAAGATGACACGAGTGAGCGGTTTTGTCCCAGAAAGCTGAAGGGTTCGACTTCATCGCCGACTGGTGAGAGTTTTAGGTGGCTCCAGATGAGATGAGCTTTTCCGTGTATGTTTTTTTTCAAAACACACAGAGAAGAATGGAGAAAGAATTAACACCGTTCCAACGCTTGCTTTCCACCTATGCCAATGCAGAAACTTTAAATTGTCGGGTAATCAGTCGTCTTCTCTACAAGCTCTCGCGCACTACTTGCACATTCGTTCCTCTCATTTGCTGCTTACTCAAACAGGCAAGGAACTGTGTAAATGTGGGGCGGGTTTCAAAATGCGAAGATCTCGGTAGATCTACGTAGATCTCGCCGAATGGGCAGTTTCATTCTTTGCTTGCTAGCGAGCCAATCGAAGACGAGCGTAGATTGAGCGAGGCAGCTTGAGAGGTGCCTAGCTTTTAAGATTCGAGACAAAAGTTCGGCGTGGATGCGTTGACCTGCATTCGATGTGTAAACTGTAGGGGATTTCACGATCTGTTAATGCATTCAACATACACCTTTGGTAAATTAATGCTGTGCACAGCTTATATTTTCTTTGGGTGGGTTGCTAGTATCTCGAAATAGAGCGTTTTCTGAATGAACCGGCAACACGTCGGCCATTGAAATGTGGCTAGTTCACCTCTTGTCGTGACGTCTACGCATGCGCATGACTTCGTCACGTTGGGTAGTTTCTTTTTTAGCTAGCTCTTACTGCGAAGCAAGATCTTGCGACCAAGATCGACTACCTATTTTGAAACCCGCCCCTGGTCTGCAGTGACGATCTCCACGCAGGTATGATGATGTCACGAGTGCAACACATCTTCACTTTTCTCTGAAGTTGTCTCCCTTGGATTGCTTCTCGAACATTATGTCTGCGGGTAAGGGAGAACTTACGTCATGTTTGATTCACTGAGACAGCATGTGTGAGTAAAACTGGTGTGCATTGCGAAACAAAAGGAGCGTTTTCATTTCGACACTCTAGGAAAGGAAGATATTCAGGTTTTACCCGCTTTCCATGATGCATTTCTTCATCCTACATCAAACTAATCATTGCACTTGCCGCCTTGTGCTTTCCCCACTGGTCTATGTTAAGAACAGATCCACCACATCACCACAAGTTTCAGGGGTGGGTGGGGTGGAGTGGAGTGAGGAGTTGACTTGATCATATTGCAACGAATTTTTTTAATGGAGGAATGAAGATCATCACTGTAAAAGCCACACATCCTTTTGAATTTCCTGCAGAAATTCCTCTCCGGGTGCCGTATGCATGAGAGAGATGCAACGCCGTACATTGTGAGTAAGTATCAACTTTTGATTTAAAATCACTACTAAGGGATGCATGAGTCGAAAGTGGTGGTTCCTTCCAAAGTACCCATGAAGTAAAACTACCCTACTTTTATTTCAGCCAAGACCCATGAGTACAGCCTTAGTAACAGAGATGTCTACGGTTCGCACAGAAACGCTGTCTTTTGGGATACTAGAAACCCATCCAAAGAAAATGTAAGCTATGAACAGCATTAATTTACCAAAGCTGTATGTTGCATGCATCAATAGGTCGTGAAAGCTCCTTCATTTTAAACATGAAAATGAAGGTCGACGCGCGTACACGCCGAAGCATCTGTTGGCATTGTGTACAAAGCTAGTTGTATCTGATGCCATGAAAAAGATACATTTAAATTGCTTTTTGTAATGTAAACACTCAGATTAAATTGCTTTTTTTTAAATGAGGAAATGTGTGTCGACGTACGCCAGGGTTTCATGAGTTTGGTGGGAAAAGTGCGATCTGAGGCTGGAGCGAAAACGTAAACTTATGTCAACACGAAAAATGACAGCGTTAACGTACGTGTTTGATCGGCAGCTGCAACGAAGGAGACGGAACAGAATATCGACTGCACGAATCCGCTTGATTCGTTCGATGATGAAGAAATATAATAACATATTTATATTTCATCGCCATGAAATATTGGAAATTGCTGATGAGTTACACGAGGACTTGCATACGCACATAATGCGTTATCCGCCAACAAGCAGACAACAACCAAAGACGCTTGCACATGCGCACTCAGACGGGATCCCCCTTAGTTACTACATACTTCTACAGTCCCAACTACAGCGCAACTCATCGCCCATGCATAGCAAGTAACGTCTGACGTAACTTCGAAAGTATTTACTTTAATAGTAAGTCTTACTCATGAGGAATTTTCCTTCCTTCTCATGCACACGGCCCCAGAGCTGTGCAGAAAGCATAAAGTAGGCCTATTACACAAAACATCACAACAAAAATACATGAGCACTTGCCATGGTGGTTCAGGAAAGCACTGATGCAGTTCTCGTGCTCCTTTGTTGATCATAAAGTGCACATCAAAATTAAATGTGAGTGAGGTTGAAGAGGCAACTTTGTTTTTACTTTGAACATGACGGGTTAAGAGTGATGTTTAAAAAAAAGTACTGTGACTGACCTATTTCCGACTGAGTCAAAACCAAACGTCTTACTTGAGAGAAACTTATTCTGGTTGAAGCTCATTTTGAAAACAGAATATCTAATGCTGAAATTACATTAGGTTCCCCCCCCCCCCTCAAAGTGGTCACTAGTGCCTTGTGAGGCTTAAAGCCGTGCGTGTAGACTATCTTGTGTAGAACTTAGATGCATTATGAATCTCGAAAGACGTATACCTGTCTTCACCGTTCCTATTCAATACATTTTCTCCTTTTCCACTGGGCTTACCTTCAGCAATTTGATATTTCACCTCCGGGTCGTTCATATTTTGTATAAACGAAGTACGGATTCGCATCTTTTGAATGTCAGATTAGCGCGTCGTGGTGTTGTATTAGTACAAGACTTCATCATTTGAAAAATAGTCCACTGTTTATTTTTGCTCCAAATATTTTTTCTGAAGACCCTCCCTGTCTTTTATATTTCAATGTCATCACAGTTCTCCAATCTTGCCACTCTGGACACCTTGCTACCTAGCTGACAACTAGTAGGCCGATGTCAACATGTGTAAAACATTTTACTGCTTTTACATCTGCTGTCATCATATTGACACATGTTGACACCGGCATAATGCTCGCAAGTTTTTGCGAGGTTCCTAGGGTAAGCAACGCGCCCCTGATCTGCAAACGCCTTTGTGGTCTGTCAAATAGTCAACAATGCGCATGCGTCGCACATCCTGGGATCATTCTATCTTTAACGAGCTTTACTGAAAACTAAGCGGTGAGAGATGAATTCTCTGTTATGTTTACTACAAAGTAAGGCCTTAATGCTTCCATTATTTTCAAAGCTTTGCCAGATTACCGATCCCGCCCGTGTAGGGGTCATGCAGCGGCAATCCAACTTGACCAAGCGTTCGGTTTATCTCTCCGACTGTAACGCTGAAAGAATTTACTTGCAAAAAACTTGCACACTTTATAAGATGAAGCTGCGACACGTATAATGTCTGATGTTAATACAAACGTGGCCCAAATGTCACGACTGATCTTTACTCTTGTTATTCTCCTTGCGAATACGAAGGACTAGAGTGTTCTTGATAAGTTCCTTTGTGCTGTTTCGAAGTGTTTGCAAGATGGCTGCTATGAAAACGTAAACTTGACAATTCCACGGACCCTTTTCCGTCTGCCCTCCATTTTAAAACTTGGGTGAAAACAAACATACTGGTTCCAGATGACCACACTTCTGTAGGGCGTTATGCATTTTATGCTTTCTCGGTGACGTCATATTGATCCCAGGAGCGCCGTTTCTATCTTGCCTGCTGTCGGGGCAGACCCTGAGATGCATGAAAAGTATCAGTATGGTGCGTGTGCGAGATGGAGGAGTTCAGGCGAGCAGGATCCCAGGAGAGCGAATGTCTGTTGCCTTACCTCGCGAGATCATTCAACACTTGTGACAAAACCGATAGATGCCATTGCGTCACACCTCCACAAATACCCTCATCGCACAGCAACATACATAACTGACCAGGTTGCACAAATCCCATAGACGTTAACGTCACCAGCAAACAGCTAAGACACAGAAACAACAAAATGAGAAAACAGACAAAGGCGTAACATTAACTATTTTATTTCTAGGAATAATCACAAAGCTCGGCATCGCAGTCTCCTCAAAGAGAGTATGGTTGAATGATGGACAGATCGACACTCGAAAGACAGAGAGGAGAGCAACACAGCAGAACATCGGACGCCCATGGAACACGCAGTTGAAAGCAGCCCCCGACTTCCGCCACAGGAATGCAGACACAGAGTTATAAAATGGGAAAATAGATTTAAAAAGAATAGAGCCGAGGGCATTACTTCAAGGCGAACCCTAAAAAATAATCGCATAATTCATGTAATGCATGTTGTATAAGAAGTCGTCGCCTACATCGTCGTCGTCGTCATCGTAGTCATCAGATTGTGAGTTTGCGTTCCTCCGTATCACGAGTTTGGTTACTGAACCCGTATGAAAGATCTCTTCGAAAGCGGAGGAACAATTTAAGCGTAAATCTAGAAAATAGTCAAACGTGTCGCAAAATATCATGTGTGGAGAATGCTTCAATAGTCGATGGACAAGAACCCCGCTACAAGTACAAAACACGTCCAATATACATCTTAATGAAAGTGATGGTATAAAATAGTTAAGTGCTTATTCAAATGGAATGGTATTAAATTACTATATTAGGCAGTGGCTATCTGCGCAGTAGGTAGATGTTACCCTTCCAGCTTCTGCAAATACACGTATGCTCACGTTTCTCAGCGACCAGGAGCGACAACACCAAGAGATTAAAAAAGTCAGACCCGTCCATTTGCCTCGAATTGCAGTCAACGAGCGAAGAAGCGAGGATGTCGGATGAGCGACTGGTGGGCATCCCTCACGGCCACCGTCAAGTCCCCGTGTACAGTGTCGCTGAGCGGCACCGCAGTCGAAGGACGCCCTGCACGTCACACGTGGGGCAGAGGTCGGGACGTCTAGATGATGTACTTCAAGTCCAGATTGTCAGCGCCCAAAACCAGGGGCATTCCGCCCGTGTAGCTGGTGCCGGTCCAAGGGTCCACCACGGCGCCCTGCCCCAGGTCCACGGTCATGCCGCCCCGGGCGGTGCCCACGCTGTAGGGGGACATGAGTGAGTCCACCTGCACAATTCCGCTGCTGGTCTGCATGCCCAGGTCGTCAGGCGTCATGGCGAAGCCGCCGATGGAGTTGCTAGAGCCGGTGCCGAAGAGGTTGTCGAGGCTGCCCAGACCTCCCACACTGGTCAGACCGCCCGAGCTGCCCACAGTGGTTAGGCCACCCAGGCCGCCGAGGAAGTCAAAACCGGGATAGTCGATTCCTCCGACGGGGTCAAGGTCCACGACAGAAATAGGCTGCAGGCTGCTGATAGACATTGTCTGGGGCTGGGGCTGGATCACCTGCACGGGCTGCACGGGCTGGATGGGCTGGATGGGCTGGATGGGCTGTACGGGCTGCATGGGCTGCATGGGCTGCATAGGCTGTACGGGCTGCATTGGAGCAATAGGCTGCATGGGCTGGGGCATTACCGGCCGCTGGTGGAAGGGTTGAGCCACTTGGGGTCCGACTATAGGGCCCACTCCGAACGTAGCGGCCTGTCTGGCAGCAGTAGCGGCCCCGACGGCGGCGCCCTGGGCAAAGGCACCCCTAGCATTGGCGCGGGCGAAGGCTCCGGCAGCAAGGGCGCCACCCAGAAGAGGGTTGAAGAGCGGGAGGGGAGGGAATAAAGCGTGCACGAACCTCTTCTTTCTCTTCTTCTTGCCCATCATGGGAGCCCTGCGGTTGAGGAAATACATGTCGCCGTTGAAGTCGGGCAAGTCGTTGCCCATGTAAAACATGGGGTTTACGCCGCCCATGGTCCTTGTACCGTAGGGGGTCAGAGCGGACATCATGGGGTGGGGGGCATACACGTAGTCTGGCGTGTCGAAGCCGCCCGCCACCATGAACTGAGCACAGGCGGAGCTCGCCAGCGTCAGCAGTGTCGCCACAGCCACACACAGCATGGCGAAAGAGGGGAAGCGAGCGTGGCGCCCTACCTGGAGAAAGGAAACACGACCCGACCAGCGGATGCGCGGGAAGAGAACTGCCGAATTCTGGGTGGGGACCAGACCTAAATGTGAGGCCGCGCCACGCTGCAGCTTTATACGGCAAACTGTTCCCGTCAACCCTCGCGACGTCAGGCAATGATTGGCTGGACGTTGAACTGCAGAGGACTGAGGGGGGACGGGCGGAACAAGGGGCGGCGACAGACCACGATGGCGCAAGCACAGAGCCAATGTGCAAGAAAACGGCAACGCAACGAAAACCGAAGCCAAGGCAAAACGACGAGAAAGGGGAGTGGAGGGTGGGAGTGGGGGCGGGGTGGGAATGAGAGGTGAGAGGAAAAGGGATGAGGGTCGAGAGAAGGATAGACGGAAATGGGCGAGGGTGGGGGATGGGGAATAGCACTAGTGTATGAGATGGAATGTGAAAGTGCATGTCGGGGAAAGTAGTACACTCAGTCGATGAAAAAGGAGAGCTCTACTCTACTCTGGCAAGGGTGAACATTTGTCGTCCTTAGTGGGACGATTCTTCGAAGAGGGATGAATCAATTGATCTTGTGTGTGTGTGTGTGTGTGTGTGTGTGTGTGTGTGTGTGTGTGTGTGTGTGTGTGTGTGTGTGTGTGTGAGAGAGAGAGAGAGAGAGAGAGAGAGAGAGAGAGATTGCGGCCGACGACCCGTCAAGAAAATAAGACTTACATTTCTGTACATACGTAAAAGCAGAACCTGTTATTTACATACGTAAAATTAGTACAGTAATGAAACAACTCTTTAAAAATCACATACTTACAGAGAAAACTGCATACTCGCACAGTAATTGCCAACATAAATGGCTGATGGTGAACATCAGCCAATAATGTGTATTTGACAGTTTGAAAAGTTCAATGACTCTTAATGCTCAAAACATTTCAGTCTGGTAGATGATACTTTAACACCTAATATAATACACGAATCATTGTTAATACACTCTTCACAGTATTGCATTATCATCGACTGTGTATGTACTGATTTGGTGTGTATGTGTGTGTGTGTGTGTGTGTGCGTGTGCGCGCGCGCGCGCGCGCGTGTGTGTGTGTGTGTGTGTGTGTGTGAGAGAGAGATAGAGAGAGATAGAGAGAGAGAGAGAGAGAGAGAGAGAGAGAGAGAGAGAGAGAGAATTCCCATGGCATGAAACTGTATTCTGGGTGTGGAATCGAAAGCATCAATCATGGCGTATTTCTATTGTTGTCTAGTTTTAAAACAATAGCCTGTCACTTTGATGAATGGGAAATAAATGGTTCATATGGTAGGCAAGAACAGGACTTCTGTGGTATCAGCAACCTGTGAGAGAGGCAGAAATGAGCACTCAAGGGAACATGCTCCTGGTGCGCATGACAGAGAAATGAGAGAAAGTTTTGTATGATGGAAACGATAAAAGCAGTGAAAAGAGGTGGATTTGTGAATAAACAAACATATGTAACCAACGTAATGGTCTGTCAAAGGTTGAGTCAACAATGATTGCAAGACAGAGACTGGAGAGGCAGGGAGAAGGGATGTTTGGAGGAATTAGGCTTTACTTCCTACGAGTCGCTGTAGGCCATGTAAATCCATTCACTATTCAAATCGCGGGTGTTGGTTGAATGTGAGCAAGTTGAGATTCCGTTTCCCCAACAATCAGCCTTTTGTAAATCGTGTTGGAAGAGACAGTGAGCCTGATCGTACCCTCGAGTTACAAGGGATGAACGAAAGGGAACAGCAAAAGTTCACAAGATGAGTGTGCTGTTACCGATGTCCTGAGAGTTGAATTCGAATCTCTCTGTCTGTTAAGCTGTTCCGATCTGTTTGTTTGTTTGTTTGTTTGTTTGTTTGCTTATTTTCCCTCGTGGTGATCAGATCTCCTCCCGACGTGTGTCGCTAGTGGAGATACTCCTCCGAAGTTATCGTGAAAAATCTTGGCTTCGACACTCCTCTGCTACGCTGGGGACCTCGTTACTGCAGAAGTTCTCAAGGTTGTCTTGGCTAATAGGTGCTTGCACATTTTCCCAATAAGTAATCACGGTTTGTAAAGGAAGGGAGGGAGACGGGAGCAAGGAAGGGCAGGGGTGGTGGGGGTGGGTGGTAGGTAGAGGCGGATAGGGGGCAGGACGGGGATGGGGTGCCGGGGAAAGTAGGGGGGAGGGGACACGCAGAGACGCCTGTGAGAAGGGACAGTGGAAAGAGGTCATAGTTACGCACTGTACACGTCATCCACCAACAGGACAGGTAGACAGGATGGATTGCAGGGGAGGGACAGAGCAGACTGACGTACGACAGTCCTGCCACCTGGTGAGCGATGGCGACTGCGAGGGTAGGCTGCTTCCTTTGCCGCGTCTGGACAGCCCTAGGGAAGTTCTCTTGCGCCGATCACGTCCCTAATCATGTATTCCTCTGTCCTCTTCTTCCTTCTTCCCTCACCTCATCTTTTCTGCTACAAGATCTTACTCACTTATATCCACGACATCTACGATTTTGCAGTCCACAATCCTCCATCGATTTATGTGTGCTTACAGTGCACATCTTTGTTCTCAGGTAATGGTGTCATTTAGCATTCCACAATCCTCCACCGATTTATGTGTGCTTACATTGCACATCTTTGTGTTCAGGTAATGGCGTCATTTTGCATTCCACAATTCTACATTGCACATCTTTGTTCTCAGGTAATGGTGTCATTTTGCATTCCACAATCCTCCCAGCCTCCTAAGAAGCAATCAGGGCTGCTGAAGAACGATCCAAATCTATTGTTCTTAATTTCCCCCCTCGTTTCTCTCTATGTCATGTATGAACTAACATATCGACTTTTCACCTGGCTATGGGCACCCAAACCGTGCATCCATCCCTGAGCACGGGGTCCTTTTTCTTCCATCTCGGCTCTCTGAGAAGCAGGCTGCGGATGAAAAATCCATAGCTTTCGTTAATAGTTTTTCTACCTCAGCTTTCATTAGATATGTGTGTGTGTGTATGTGTGTGCATGTGTGTGTGAGAGCATGTGTGTGTGTATGCGTGTGTGTGTGCGCGCACACAAGCGCATGTGTGTATGTGCGCGTGTGTGTGCGCGCGGATGTGCGTGCGTGTACATTTGCGAGCATGCGCATCATTTGCAACTGGGCGCTAAACTTTTATTTGTCATTGTCATTCATCACCCTTTTACCTCAAAGAGCTCTGTGTACATACTACTTAAACACACACACCCTCCTCATTTATAAACTTGTTTGTCTTCTGTACATATCGTCACACGTTTTTAAAACTCCCTCTGTATGTATTTGGTATTTCATCATGTGTACAAGAGAACTGCAAAGCAATTCTCCTATCATGGAAGCTTAAATAAAGTATTGTGTTGTGTTGTGTTGTATTGTGTTGTATTGTATTGTGTTGTGTTGGATTGTGTTGTATTGTATTGTATTAAATTGTATTGTATTGTATCGTATTGTATTGCATTGTATTGTATTGTATTGTATTGTGTTGTATTGTGTTGTGTTGTATTGTGTTGTGTTGTATTGTATTGTATTGTATTGTATATGTAAGTATTTTCCTGCTCTCTGAACATCTCAACCAACCTCGCCAACTCGTTCTCACTCATCCTAGATGCCATGATGAAATTCGTAGTTTCCGCTTGGAGAGCCGCTTCAGTAAAACACGCAGCGATTGGAAGATATCTTTGAATGACGCTAATGACTCAACGCAAAATATGACAGCTTCTATTCCATTCCACACGCGACTGTGCGGCTTGTCAGCATCGCTGTCTACGCTTGTGGAAAGCGATGAGCATCGTGTGGAGAGTGTCAGTGTGGAACGTGTGGAATCGCCTCGGGTTGAACGGGCAAAAGCGATTTGTTTGGGGTTCAAATCTAATTCTGTTCTACACTTAACCTCCGTCTAGGCAACTGGTCAATCTCGCACTGCACTATGCGGTTGACTGTCGGCCTTCGGTTTCTGGTAGGATCGATGAGTTCATTCAGATAAATATTCATTTGCAATTTGCTCTCTTAAGCATGGAAAACTCGATGGTTGAAAAAAACTTTAATGAAATGAAGAGGAGCAGAAATCTTTGGTTTTCTTAAGCATGTATCTCTTCCACCTATGCTGAGTGAGCATGGTACACCCAAGTCCTTCTTTGACAGCATAAAGGGTGTGAGTGTTTAGGTAGACAAAGGCCTTACTATGGAAATTGCATTTACGTCTGCAAAATTGCTCTTGTGCAGCTGAGGTGTATCCGTTTTGTTTTTCATCTTCTGACAAGTGAGGTCTTTGCAACGCACATACATGCATACATACGCACTCGCTCACATACATATTCGTGCGCAAATTTAGGTATGCAAACACAGCGGGACTTACTCAATCATTCCACTTTGTGAAGTACACATACACTGGTCCGCAAAAGTTAAGGGCCAATAAACATTTGTCTCTCAAAAGGAAACAAATTATACAAATCTGCAATTCAAAGAATGATTTAATTCAACATTTAAGCAATTGATTTACGCCAAAAATTCATTGACAATTCAAAACTCATTAGCTTGGCATCCGTCAGAAGCACCCCACCCCCCTTTCTAAAAGTTGCAAGGAAAGTCCAGTCTTTGACCTCCGGTCACAGCCATTTCAACACCTTAACTCTCTGAGAAGTAAGCAACCTGGCTGCGGATGAACGCACAAGGGTTAACATTGACAATAATCATGAGCACCCAACTTTACATATCGGTGCGATCTGCGCATTTGAGCAGCCATCTATGGGTTGTATCGTAACATCGTTATGTAAGTACCTATGTGCGTTCATGTGTGCGTGTGTGTGTGTGTGTGTGTGTGTGTGTGTGTATGTGCGTTCATGCATGTGTGCGTAGGTTTGTGCATGTGTGTGCATGTGTCTTCTCAGAGTGCTCAGATTTGTGAAAGTGAGTGAGTTGCGATGCAAAACAAGACGTTTCCTGACCTCGCAACACTTATGATGAATGATCGGGAGGCACACGCGAAAGGCCGGCTGGAACCAGACAGAACTGGAAAAAAACAGGAAACGTCAGGATCTTTGGAGTGACATACGATGCCAAATATGGCTTTTCTTCACCAGTTCATGGCTACAAGTTGAGCGTTTCCGGTCACTTACCTGCACTGCCGAGTCCCAAGTCACTTGGGGTGACGTTGGTCCTCGACCTAATGAAGTAATAAATCTTCATAGACCTTAGTTCGTCGTTGTATGAGTCTTTTGAGGCAGGCGTGTTTGACCGATGACTGTACATGACCTTATCAACCCGACATGAACTTGTACAATATGAAAGATGTTCGCAGGTGATGTAAGATCTTGAGGCTTAGAGAAATAACATGGAAGTATCTCAGTCTTAAATTCAGACCATTTTCGTATAAGACGGCTTCTTCAAGTGGGTAGCCACAGTGGCGCTTGCGTGCGTGAGTACGTGTGCATCATCATCATCATCATCATCATCATCATCATCATCATCATCATCATCATCATCATCAACATCATCATCATCATCAACAACAACATCAGCATCATCATCATCATCATCATCATTCTTTTGTAATACTTCATACTGATTACAACGTACAAGAAATTGTTCGTCGACTTTAATCAATTTTATCATGAATAGCATATTGGCTACTTTTTACATTGTTCAGCCAAAATCTTAAATGATCGAAATCGTCTCTAAACCTTTCTGTCGTGAATATATATAGACTGGGTGACTAGGGAAAGACCTATGACATCAGGGAAAGACTAGCAAACTAAATATTGGGATTCGGGTCATCCGGGCATGTAAGACCGAGTCAGCAGCCGCTGATACAGGGCAGTGTAGACGGGAGATGATAAACACGGACCATAGTAGCTCAGCCGGTAGAGCATTTCGGGCGCTAGCCTAAAGTTCGCGTGTTCAGTCCCCGCCTGTGGTCCTACATTTTTCCTGTCTCTCCCACGCAGGGTTTCGGCCCTGTATGTTAAACTATATATGTATATAGCTAATCTCAGACTCGTCTTGGAGAAAGTGTACCACGCAGTTGTTTTGCTTTCGTGGTTTTCTCCCTTCAAGCTTTGACAATAGTAGCACTGTAGCCGTCGCCCGAGGATTCTGTGG
Organism: Theodoxus fluviatilis; assembly: GCA_034096865.1. NCBI lineage: Eukaryota > Metazoa > Mollusca > Gastropoda > Cycloneritida > Neritidae > Theodoxus > Theodoxus fluviatilis. Next base: position 23,266 of record JAWQFJ010010936.1, read on the forward strand.
AGTTGTACCAAAGATATAATCTTTGGTTGTACTGCATCCCTTAAGGCCGACCTTACCCGGGCCCACGAACTTGTCCGGAAGATTCCTCCTGAGCAAAACTTACTACTAAACGAAATACTATAGAAGTTACATCAGACGTTACTTGCTACGCCTGGGCGATGAGTTGCGTTGTAGTTGTAACTGTAGAGTTATGTAGTAATTAGCTCGGGGGAATCCCGGGAATCCTACCTGTGTGGGTATGCGCATGCGTCTTTGGCTGTCGTCTGCTTTTTGACAGATAATGCATTGTGTGCGTGTGCAAGTCCTCGTGCAACTCATCAGCAATTTCCAATATTTCGTGGCGATGAAATATATATTTATTGAAGATTTCTTCATCATCGAACGTATCAATCGGATTCGTTTGGTCTCTATTCTGTCCAGTCTCCTTCCTTGCTATTGCCGATCAAACACGCACGTGAATGTTGTAATCTTTTCTGTTGACATACAATGAGCTCCGTCGAGATCGATTCAAACAGAGTGATCTTTTCCTATTTTTAGAATAGCAACGGCGCGTCGTTTACAAAATCTGTGAAAGACACGACTGTTTTGGAGCAGAAAGTTTTTTGTTTCTACAATGGTGACCTCCTGCTGTGTGAAGAACTGCCACAATCAGCATGACGGAGAGAATGATCGATGTGTTTTTTTGTCGTACCGCGTGTTGCAACGCGAAAAGGCAAGGAAATGCTGGATCTCACAACTCAAACTAAAGGCGCCGTGAGTGGATCGCTCAACTGAACCTGAAGTCACTCACTTTTGACACTAAGGCAGATCGATTTGTTTGTTCGGATCACTTTGTAAATGGTGAGAATGTGTTATGCTTTGCGTTTTGTAACTTATCAAACACTAGAAAAGACGGAAAGAGAGTATGTAGGACAGATTACAGGGGAGAAAGAAAGGCCAAGATGTCGCAGAGACTAATTAACAACAGTGTTTTGTTCTGACGGAGCTCATACATGTAGCCTACTTACGTTCTCGCTCCAGCCTCAGCTCGCACTTTTCCCACCAAACTCGTGAGATCCTGGCGTACGTTGACACACACACTTCAGCGATTACAAACATTAAGCAATTTAATCTTAACAGTGTTTACATCACAATAATGCAAATTAATGTATCGTTTTCATGGCATCAGATAGAACTAGCTGTGCACAAATGTCAACAGATGCTTTAGCGTTTAGGTGCGTCGACCCACATTTCCATTTTTGATAATGTAGGAACTTATAGTACGATCTATTGATGCATTCAACCTGCAGCTTTGATAAATTAATGCTGTCCATTGCTTACAATTCCTTTGGATGGGTTTCAAGCATCCCCAAAGACAACGTTTTCTGATCGAACCGAAGACAACAATGGCGCCTAAACTCGCCGTAACTACGGCTGTACTCGTGTGTCCATCTGGCTGTAGTAGAATTTGGGTTGTTTTACTACATCGTTACTTGTGAAGGGACCTCCACTTTCGACTCATGCATCTCTAAGTAGTGAGTTTACTTGAATAGTTGACAGTTACTCACATAGTAAGACGTTACTTCCCTTTCATGCATACGCGCCCCGGAGAGTACGAAAAGATCGCCTGCCCTAAGTAGTCTGCCCGAACCACACAGTTACATGAGACGCCGCGTAGTATCATTTAACTCTGTGGCTGGCTTTCAACTGGATCCGACTTGGACCCGCATTTTAGTTTGAATAATATGGCAATTTTAATAAACTATTGGTGTATTTTACGTAGTGCTTTGAGTAATTGATACTGTTATTTAATTACAGTTTCTCCATATGTGTGTTAGTAATCCTCAATATGAGAGTTTTGCATGTGAGCCGAGGAAACAATGCGGTTTGTGCGCGGCCAGAGCAGGTCCTGGGAGCGCTACGTACACTTCAAACCTGGTTCGTGAGCTGGGCCGCCCGGTTCAGAACAGCCTTTACTGCTCTGTTTGTCCAGATGTCGACATAGTCCTATTCGGACAAGGTGTTCCTTTCAAAACACGTTCATTTTCCACTGTCAGGGATGTTTAGTTTTATTTAGCAATTCATAAACTTGTGTAGGGAGCTTGCAAAATGGACAATTACACACTGAGCCAAAATTTGATACCTTTCATGACTAGTACATCAAACAATAAGGAGTTCTCACAGTTATTAAAAAAAATTCCTACATGCAAAGATGTGCGCTTTCTCTTTCTGATCTCTGCTTGCTATACCCTATATTTCTGGAACACAAGTCTGAGCTAGACCATTTGAATTTTTTGAAAGTCTGATTAAGAAACAAACAAACAAAGAAACAAAGAAACGAAACTGCTATGCTCGTATTAGGAAAAGAAATTTTATTAGCCAAGTGGTCGGAGTGCTCCCCCCTGCAGCCGCTGGCGGCTCGTGGCGGCCATTACGAATGGCAAGAGTAGAGAGAGCGCAGATCCCTCTTACTATTAACTAGACAAGCACAGGGACTTTTCCAGGAATAGTAGCTGAAGCAGTAAGTCTGACCTCATTCTACAGCCTGTAGAATGATCTCCATGCACATGGGTTTTCCTTTCTTCCGAGGCCAAGTGCATGCCGTGACCAGAGCATTTTCCACAGGCGGCAGGGTCACTCCGAGTTCGGTTGCCAGGATATTGACTTGGTGTGACTTTTGAATCAATAGGTATTTTGACTTCAGATTTGACTGTGTTTTCCATGAGTTACTGTGATTTGTAACGAATATCAAAATATTTATCTGGCTTGCGCAAAAATTGTCAATAGAACTGTATAAGTACGCTCGTAGAGGAGGACAGAGAATTCTTATATTATGCTAGAGAGTTCGCTGAGTATAACTACTGGAATTCTTTACACACGTTCTTTAAGCCAGAAGAGAAGCAAAATCTGTCCAAACGATAACTATAAAATAGTCCCATCTCCGCACCTCCTCTCCCCCCCACCCCCACCCCCCTTCCCATCCCCGTTATCATGGCGAGTTTCTATCCCCCCCTCCACCCCCACCCCAATCTCACCAATAGCGTATCAAATTCAGTCTGCATTACTTATTAGTATACAGTGAAACTGTGCAGGTCTGCTCTTGATGCAGACGAAACGTCGGCCCGGGTGTGCTATTTTGGAAAAGGATCGTAGTGGGTGTGAGTAACGGGCTCAAATGTAATGGATCTTGCGTTCAATTATTTGCCCAGCCATGCCTTCTATGTAAGGATAGTGGCCTGCCAATTGATATTGCACAGCATTTTATTTCTAATTCTATTATTTCTTTAGTTTTACCAAAGAACTTGAGACAATAAGAAGCGCCACTCCGCGATTTTACGCAGGACGAGATTTAGCCGGCGGTTTGCGTGAGTTGCGTCCCTTGTTTTTGGTTGGATCATGATGATCGCAGGCGAAATCAATGCTTGGAGCGATTATGCTCTAGCTACCGATTTTATGAGCCAGTGAGTCTCTCAAACTGACAATAAACTGATGGTGACTGCTCTAGTGTTAAAACTGCCAAGAAAGGCGCAACACAGGCCACACCGTCTACTCATGATTGATCCAACCAAACTAAAGGGAAGCAAAGAACTTGAGACAACAAGAAGCGTCACTCTAGTATCTTGTATAGTAAAAAAAGCAGGACGAGATTTTGCTTACGTCACAGGTATTTTTACGTCACATTCACTCACGAGTAATTTTTGCTTACTTCCCTTTTTTTACTATACCAAAAATAATAGGTTACACAAAGATAGTTCATGCCGAGCTTTTGCTCTTTGAAGTTACAAGCAGCTAAAATTGCAGCGCCCTAAGCGGCTAGCACTATGGGAGATGCTTCTGCGCATGTCCGTGAGCCTATAGTCCGTTTCAACATTGCACATTTAAAACAGTGGACATAGTCTCGCTTCGCGCAGAAAAAGTTGAATTTGGGGACACTGGAAACCCCATCCAAAGAAAATGTAAACCATGAACAGCATTAATTTATAAAAACCGCTGGCGCTGAACCTCCAGGTTTTGGC
>JAWQFJ010010938.1:0-58797 GCA_034096865.1 Theodoxus fluviatilis
GGGGAGTGCGGAGGCAGGTTACACACTGAGGGTCAGAGATTGTCATGTAGAAATGGGGTTTAGAAGGGGTGGGAAGTGTAGAAAAACACTTATTAACTTCACACATAGCAGGATGGAGGCTGATCACACATAGCAGGATGGAGGCTGATCACACATAGCAGGGTGGAGGCTGATCACACATAGCAGGGTGGAGGCTGATCACACATAGCAGGGCGGAGGCTGATCACACATAGCAGGGTGGAGGCTGATCACACATAGCAGGATGGAGGCTGATCACACATAGCAGGATGGAGGCTGATCACACATAGCAGGATGGAGGCTGATCACACATAGCAGGGCGGAGGCTGATCACACATAGCAGGATGGAGGCTGATCACACATAGCAGGATGGAGGCTGATCACACATAGCAGGGTGGAGGCTGATCCCACATAGCAGGATGAAGGCTGATCACACATAGCAGGATGGAGGCTGATCACACATAGCAGGATGGAGGCTGATCACACATAGCAGGATGGAGGCTGATCACACATAGCAGGGTGAAGGCCGATCACACAAAGCAGGGTGGAGGCTGATCACACATAGCAGGGCGGAGGCTGATCACACATAGCAGGGTGGAGGCTGATCACGCATAGCAAGATGGAGGCAGGTGTCATTCTAGTAAACTAGAGATTTTGCCTACCGGCAAAAGTATCTCTAGCACAGTTCACATCACGTGATGGAAGGTTTTTGGCCAATTTATGCAAGCGGAGGTCACACGAGAGGCTTGTGGGATAGCCGATGTGCTCCCTGACATACGCCGTTAAAGTAGTTCTAAGACTATTTCGCACAAAACTCTTAACTTACTCTTGTTGAGACAATAAACAAGCGTTTATTCGATACAATAAAATGATTGTGTTGAAATGGAACCAAGTTTTTACATCTGAATGATTTCTGTAAAAAGTGGAGAGAAAAATAGTATGAGAACGAACTATTTTGGGCGCAAGGCTGTAATGCCAAGGGTCAAGCCTATTACGCATTCATTGCGAACTGTGCCAGAGTCAATACTCGGGTTTACAGAATGGGCAGGTGTATGATCAAACATGGCGGGGGAGGGGGAGTGCGGAGGCAGGTTACACACTGAGGGTCAGAGATTGTCATGTAGAAATGGGGTTTAGAAGGGGTGGGAAGTGTAGAAAAACACTTATTAACTTCTCAAACTCGCAATGTTCCGTCCAACAACCCTTGTGTTGGTGGGAACTGTTGATCAAGGTAGTCTCTCTCTCTCTCTCTCTCTCTCTCTCTCTCTCTCTCTCTCTCTCTCTCTCTCTCTCTCTCTCTCTCTCTCTCTCACTTCTCAGTCGACAGTCGAGCGGTGCAGACGTGGTTCGGTTCGCTCCCGCTAATATGAGGTCCTATCTGTACACGGTACACAGTCCTAAGGGCTTTGTAGCGGAAGGGATGTTTCTGCGTAAACGACGATGAAGTGCCCGTGAGTTTTTTCAGATATTTCATTGCGATTCCAATGTTATTTCGTGCCGTGCTCGACTTTGACGGTTTCGAAAACGCATACCTGAGTATTTCACTTGCAGACGTGGAGTGAAGCAGTCGCTAAGTTCCTGCTGCGTGAATTACTGCCTCATTTGTGCGGAAACGATAGTACAGACTCTCACTCGTACGTCTTTATGCGCAGTTTTCAATTTGCAATTTGTGACTACACAAATATTGTGTAAAAAGTATGTGTACGAGGTTTAAAAAAATTGTAGAGCCACTGACATGGAACTGAGAAATCCTAAGCTAAACTGCGTGCGTGACGACAGCATTTGGAGAATGAAGCCGAGAAGTGCGTGAATGAATGTTGTGGTCCGACTAAACTTTGTCATTAATACATCAGATAAGTATTGAATTTGAAAGAGTAGGTGCGGACACAAATTTTGAATGTTGGACAACAAAGCAAAGCTGAACCCGCGAACAATTCGTGCAAAACGTAAGAGGGACGTGTTCTCATGAAGTCCGTGCTTCCGACGTGAGGAGGTCTTAGTCTACAAGCATCAATCACCCTGCTTGTGATGAATAGCGCAGACAGTACCTGCTGCATGAACTTAATTCAATGCACCAATAAGTGGTAGCCACTGAACAAATGCTAGTGTCCTGAACTCCCCTGCACGACTTGAGAATACCAACGCGATGAAAGTATCAGCGGAGTCTTCTCATGCCTCGTCGCTGTGTGTTGATCGTCTTCCAAATCATGTCACGGCGTGGTGGAGCAATACGCTATTTTGTTAGAACTTGGACTCCTAGTGACACGATGCGATTGTGAAGAGAGAAACTTAAACATACATATAAACACGGTCATCTACAAACGATAAAAGGAAAAACAAAATATATATCCGTGATTTCAAATGTTTAGGAATGAAGCAAGTACACAGCTACGGAATATGAAGTGACATCTCGAGAACAACAGTATCTTGAAAATATTTTAACAAGGAAATATAGTTTCTAAAGCATTCTATAATTAGGGTGGAGTTTTGTCAAGTGTACCCTGAACCAATCGTGTAAAATCATAACAAAGATTGCTCTTGAATCTGATCGTTCAGAAAGTCCACAAATTTATCGGATGCACTCCAACCTGCTGTGACTCGCCAGGAAAGGACGCAGAGGATTTTTGACTCCTACAGACACCAAATAACCTGAACTCAATAAGATCACTCCCAACAAAGCATAACACACACACCGTAGTCAACATGAGTATTAAAGTTGGTCTGTACAGGCTTCGAATAGGCATGTACTATGTGCGACGGACTGCAAGACCCAAAGAATCTTATATGCAAAGAAGAAAAAAGGGAAAACTATGCACTACCATTTAGGCAAGCAAGCCAGAGCCAAGTAACTAAGATCAGTGCCTCAAAGGCCAAAGTATGCTTGTTGGTAGTGACATGTATGCATCCCTCATATGAGTATGTGTCCACGCACCTCGCTCACAGGAAATGCATTTACATGACCTCTCCAAAGACATACTACAACATGGTAATGTAGAAACTAACCCCGGACCTGCCTGGGGATATTACTATGGACCACAATGAGAGGCCTGCCTTGCAAATGAGAAAGAATGGACACACTGAGATTGAGAAAGAATGGACACACTGAGATTGAGAAAGAATGGACACACTGGACTGAAGACTACCAAGGAAACCATACAGAGCCTGCACCTAACTTTAGGGAAAGACAAAAGAGCACGACAGAGGAAATAGAAGGGAAACTTGACACTCTTAAGAAAGATACAGGAAACCTTACACAGCTAAGCCAGTGGCTTAGCCATCAAAATAATCTATTGTGGCTAGGCATACAGGATTTGGAGAGGAGATACCATGCTCAGTGCAACCAACTTGACGAAAGCTACAAACAACTACAGCATGAAAATAACAAGATAAAAATGCAGTTAGGCGCTCTGCACAGCCGTTTTGAAATGATGGAATACAGGAATAATGATATGGAGAGAATACTGAAACAAAACAGCGTTCGGATGTTTGGTGTCCCTGAAGATTCAAGGGAAACTTACTGGAGATGTCTTCATAAAGTATTAAAGCATGTACAGGAAGCAATGCCAGACGCAACGTGGACAGAGAGGGATATTATGTCTGTAGAACGAATTCGAAAGAAGAGAAATGCAGACCCCTATGATCCTCGACCTATCTTAGTTACCTTTTTATCTCTCACAGACAAACTAATACAGCTACGAGAACGTCTGAGAAGGAAGGGGATAAAGTTATCTGGAGATACCATATCAAGGCAGCACACAACTATGACGAATGAAACTGACCAACACAGCCAAATATTATCTACGGTTCAACACGAACAACACCAACGATGGAATGAGAGAGCTGCAGAAAATGTTCAGGGAAGAAAAATAAAGTGGAAACAAAATCGAGTTGACAGAACCTGTCCTCGCCAACGTAAAGAACCAGATAGTATAAAACATTTTTTCAGTTATATCTCAAACTACTACAAGAAAAAAAACGTCCTAGAACAACCAGTAACTTAATAACAATAGTTGGAAATGAAGACCACAGAAATGCCACTCAAACAAGAGAACCAAATAGAAATTCTCTACAGCCCGATAGTTACCTAGAAACTTCTGAGACAAAATGACACGAACCTAAACGATCTCCAACTAAACCCACATCACAGAAACGATCTCACCATCCCCAGACCTCGAGCAACAAAGATTTTTCACAGGGATCTGTGAAGAAATGCATGACTCCTCCGTACTTACACCGACTGCACAGACTAGAGAAAACAGAAGAGACCCTGACAGTCTTAACAACACAAGCAGCAGCACTCCAAGTATGAGACGCATCCAGTACAGAACCAACCAGACGACCCGACAGAGCAAGACCCAACATTCCATCCTCAGCTGGTTAAGAGTGGCAGACAGAACCCAGACAGGATACTACAGTGACACAACAGAAGCACACAACGAACTGGCTAAGGAAGGTAGAGGCGAATTCGGTCAGGCCCTGAAACTAACCATAGGTCGGAGTGAGATAGAATTCTCAAAGTCTGTTAGAAACTTAGGTGTCATGTTCGATGATGATCTTTCTATGAGAGTTCATGTGAACAAAGTTTGCCAGTTAGCTTACTACGAGTTAAGGAAAATTGGCACTATTCGTCACTATCTTTCACAACAGGCCACTCAAACCCTTATCACTTCCCTTGTTCTGTCCCGTCTTGATTATGGAAATTCTCTTCTTGCCGGCATTCCTGACACTCTGCTAAACAAACTGCAAAAAGTCCAAAACATTGCTGTTAGATTAGTTTTTAGATGTCCAAAGAGAACTCCCACATCCAAACTCCTTCGTGCACTGCATTGGCTCCCCGTCGCTCAAAGGATAGAGTATAAGCTAGCTACTATGTGTTTCAACTTCTTCAATCAAACTGCACCACACGCACTCAAAGAAATTCTCACTGTCTACACCCCCGCTAGAAATAACCGTTCAGCTGCAGACACCAAAACGTTAAATGTCCCCCGTCGCAAAACGAAAACCCAAGGACAGCGAGCTTTTTCTTACATCGGCTCTGTAGCGTGGAATAGCCTACCTTTCCTTGTCCGACACTCTGATTCCATGTCCCAGTTCAAAACCTCCCTCAAGACACACCTGTTCCGGTCAGCCTTTCCTGACGAGCAGTGAAGTGCTTCACAAGGCGCCTCTTTTATGTTTCGTGTTTTGTTTATTGCCTGCTACTTAATTAATTGTATTGTATTTAATTTGTCTTTTATTTCAACTGTACAGTGTGCGAGTTTTAGAATGCTTTGTATGAGTGTAGACTTTCTCATTGTAAACGTTATGACCTTGCCTATTAGGAAAAGTATGTGCGTAGAAATAGCCTGTATTATTATTATTATCTCGATACAAAAACAACGTGGTAATAGATGAAAGGCACACTGAGGATCGACCAGACAGTCGATCAAGTGCAGACGAAGTTTCTTTTGTGGGTGATTCTGACGGTGTAGATGACAGGAATCCGGGAAACAAGAACTCTTCACCAATACATACTGCAGACGTATGGCGAGGCAGGCTCCGACACAATCGATGTTGTTCGACTTCTTTTGCTTTAGAGACTGGTGCTCACACCTCATCAACCTGACTACGAAGCCGACGACCTATACCAGGCAATTACACTGAAGAAGTAGGTGAACCCGATGAATGCCTGTTTGAGCAGACTGCCGTTGAAGCTGGTTTCAACCTCCGTATTGTCTGTTGGAATATAGGTTTCATCTCTAAATTGATTGTACCAGAGTTTATAGAGTATATTTTACTTTTTGACGTTCTTTGTCTAGTGGAAACATTTACAGAAATGTATATTTTAATGAGCATTGGGTTTTCCATGTCGAGGCTATGAAACTGTCCCGTCACAGGAGACGATCTGGAGGAGTAGTTGTAGCAATAAGAAAAAACATTGGCTACACAGTTTTACAAATCCAAAGCAAAGTAGAAAATATGATAACAGTAAGATTTTCAAAATATAATACGAAAGATCTAATAATGATTTGCGTCTATATACCGCCGTTAGATTTTTTACTCACATGCAAAGCAAAAGTGAGTCTATGTACTCACCCGTTTCGTCCGTCCGGGCGTGCGGGCGTGCGGGCGTGCGGGCGTGCGGGCGTGCGGGCGTCCGAAAACTTTAACGTTGGATTTTTCTCGGAGACTATTAAGTCTATCAATACCAAATGTGGCATGATAGTGTATGATGAGAAGGCCTCAAAAAACATACATAGTGACTTGACCTTGCTTCAAGGGCAAGGTCGCAGGGGCCATAAATGTTGTCTAAAAAACAGCCATTTTTCACATTTTCTCAATTTTCTCTGAAGCTTTTAAGATTGGATACGTCACCTACATATGGTATATAGGGCAAAGTAATTCCTATCTTTTGATACCAGTTTGGTTGACCTTGCTTCAAGGTCAAGGTCACAGGAGCTCTTCAAAGTTGGATTGTATACATATTTTGAAGTGACCTTGACCCTGAACTATGGAAGATAACTGTGTCAAACTTAAAAATTATGTGGGCCACATGTTATGCGTTTATCATGAGACACATTTGGTCACATATCTTCAAGGTCAAGGTCACTTTGACCCTTATGAAATGTGACTAAAATGGGGTAGTGAACCACTAAAAGTGACCATATCTCATGGTAGAAAGTGCCAATAAGCACCATTGTGCTTCCTATGCCTTGAATTAACAGCTTTGTGTTGCATGACCTTGGATGACCTTGACCTTGGGTCAAGGTCACATGTATTTTGGTAGGGAAAATGTGTAAAGCATTTCTTAGTGTATGATGTCATTGGTAGGTTTAGTTGTTTGACCTCGACCTTGAAGGTCACTTGAAGGTCAAGGTCATGTAATGATCAAGGTCAAGCATGTGAGTCGTATGGGCTTTGCCCTTCTTGTTTATAATATACTGGAAAAGAAGCAAAATGCAATATCCTGTTGATCAAAGACGAACTCCTTCGTCTACAAGAATTACATCCTGAAGCCGAGATACTAATTTTAGGTGACCTCAATGCCAGAACTGGAACATGGAATATAAACGAAATAGATGATGATGGAAGCATGAACATGCACAGTAACTTCAGTATTAAAAAAAACTAAATTCCGTCACTCCCAAGATGTGAAAACAAACAAATTCAGTGAGATCCTTATCAATCTATGCACAATCTTTTACTTGTACATTTTAAAAGGAAGTGTCAAGAGCGACGAAGAAGGTAAATTTACTTACTTGTCGCAACATGGAGAAAGCGTAATAGATTACTCTCTGGTGTGCTTGGACGGCTTTAAAAGTGATGTTTCTTTCAAAGTAGGCAGCCAAATTCATTCTGCCCATATGCCGATTGAGATAACTTTAGGTAAAGTGATACATAAACATACACATGTCCGCCAACAGAAAACTCTTACCAAAATGGGCTGGGAAGAGGACAAAATCCAAGAAGTTGTAGACAACCTGAATACCCCAGAATTTCGTCTAAGCATAGAAAAAGCATGTAAAATAATAGATACTGACATGGAATTAGCTGTGCAAATAGCTAGCCAAGAAATGCTTGCTAAAGCAGAATGCATGCGTCGTACTGTAAAATCGAATTCTTATAAATTCCGCGGAAGTGCCAAATGACCTCGACTGCAAACAAGCCAAAATAAACGCCAACGACCACTATTCCTATACTGACATACAATGTCTAAAACAGACAAGGATATGTATATCCAACTCAGAAACAATTACTAAAGAATCATACGAGAAAAGAAAAAAAATCCGAATGACAACAAGTCAGAATCTGATTAAAGATCAAAAGAACTCTCATGCCTTCTGGTCTAAGATCCGCCAGCTTAATTTAAAAAAAGCGCAGCTGCCAGCTATTGAACTAGAAACATGGAAAAGCTACTTCCAGAACTTGTTAGGAGAAGTCAGGTGTCCCACAGCGGCTGTCCCCTCTATTGCAAACCAAGATAGAACAGTTACTATTGAAGAACTTGATGCTCCAATAACAATGGAAGAAGTTAAACTTGCAAAAAAAATATGTGGGCTCCTGGGCTAGACCTTAAAGTAGCTTGCAATCAGATACTGCCTTTCTCCATAAGTTATTGTATGTAATGTATGACAAACAGTATTTTCCCCAAAACTGGAGCCAATCAGTGATAAATCCCATCTATAAAGCAGGGGACAAACAAGACCCCCAGAATTACAGAGGTATATCCCTACTTAGCACAATGAGTAAACTTTTCTCTTCCATTTTAACTAGACTCCTCCAAAATTGGAGTGAAGAAAACAATACGTTTGGCACAAAACAAGCAGGATTTCGAACAGACCATTCCACAATTGATCACATATTCACACTTTATTCAATCGCAGTGAAGCAAGTTTATGGCAGTTGCAGAGGAAAGCTCTATGCTGCTTTCGTGGACTACAGAAAAGCTTTCGATCCTGTAGATCACGCATGCCTTTGGCAAATTCTTAAGAAAATAGGAGTATCAACTGAATATATTAATGTGATCAAAGCAATGTATTCCAATATGCAAGCGTGTGTCAGATGGGACCTCGCATTGTCGGAATCTTTTGAATGCTCGGTTGGCGTAAAGCAAGGCGCAACTGAGAGTGCGATAATATTTTCCCTATATCTCACATGTGGCTGACTACGTCCGCAAACACGATGCTACCTGGCATAGCGGAAATATATTCCCTCTTATTTGCTGATGACATAGTACTCATATCCACCACTCCAATAGGATTACAGTGTCAGATCAATAACTTACATGTGGTATCAACAAAACTTGGTCTAACTGTCAATACTGACAGCAAGTTGGTTGCTCTCTTCTCTTCTTGCAATATTCTGATGTACGGGGGTTCTCCTGGCTTGCGCTAGGAAGTCGAAGTGACAGACACTGGTGGTCGTTTTCGATAAACTTTATTCACGCACTGATCGCAACACAGTGGTGAAAATCAGCCAACAGCAATTCGTAGTACTCGCTAGCAGCTTCACTCTGCACACAGTACAGCAGAGGCTCGCTTCTCACGCAAGATAATCTCTCACATTATCTCGGTCGTATCTGCTGCTCTCCTCTCTCGCTTTCTCGCTCCTTATATACATTTACACACATTCCAGAAACTACCAGTACAATATCGAATTTACTCCCACACTCGAGTGCTCGACGCAACTGACGTACTGTGTCACAACAAGCTAATTTTAGCGTAACTGGGTCAGGAGTCGGTCAATGACCTGACCGATACACCAAAACAACTGCGCCTTCAACACTTCGAGCATAATCGAGAATCTTCACAACACACACAGCGTATCTTATGCTGACCTCTGCAATATGCAAAAATAACTGGTCTAATACTGTAGAGGAGCTTCTGTCAAAAATGGGTTTTGCATATGTCTGGAAAAGCGGCGGTTCTGCAAATGAGAGAATCTTTCTGAGAACTCTTCATCAAAGACTTCGAGACTGCTTCTACCAGGACTGGTCCTTCAGGCTGAATTATAGTGATCGTTTCTCTGTATACAGAAGATACAAAAATACCTGTAAATTTGAATGCGAACATTATCTGAATGATATTAACATAAAGAAATTTAGAGATGTCTATATTAGGTTTAGATTTGGGCTCTGTGAACTAAACACAAACAAGCGATATAAGAGTGATGAAGCATCAAATATGAATTGTCCATTCTGTAGAAATGAAGCAGAGAACGAGGAGCATTTTCTGTTTGTTTGTAACACATATCGCGAAGCACGAAAGAAATACATAGAAAAACATATAACGAGAAACAATCATATGAGACTGACAAAATTGCTGGACAGTAATAACATCAGGAAGGTGAGAGATGTTGCAATGTACATTTTCTATGCTTTGAAACTACGCAACCAAATGGTTGAAATGATATCAGACCCTGTAGATATGTGATGCTGTACATACATTCTTCCACTGTTACTTCATAACTCAACGAAAACGTGTACATACATGTATATGTTCATTAAACATGAACACTAGTAAAAAGCAACTGTAAATACTTAGAAATCCAACTCCACGTTATATACATAATCAGGTCTCCTATACACTTTTCCATTGAATCATCACTGTACATTATAACTTCGATGCTGTTTAAACACGTGCACATATGAATATAATCGTGTAATTTTATACTGTGGGTCGTCGGCCGAAATAAAGATATAGTCTAAACTCTCTCTCTCTCTCTCTCGCTCTCTCTCCCCCCCCCCCCCCTCCCCACTCTCTCCCACACACACATACACACACAGACTCTCTCTCTCTCTCTCTCTCTCTCTCTCTCTCTCTCTCTCTCTCTCTCTCTCCCTCTCTCTCTCTCTCTCCCTCTCTCTCTCTCTCTCTCTCTCTCTGTGTGTCACACACACACACACTCTCTCTCTCTCTCTCTCTCACACACACACACACAGACACACACACACACACACATAACACACACACACACACACACACACACACACACACACACACACACACACACACACACACACACACACACATACAAAGTGTCACAGCATTGGAATCAGTAGAGGTGACAACATCATTCACTGCCACAACCTTCAAGTGTAAAAGCCTCCTCACACTTGGACACATTTATGGCAACTATGTTGTTTCCGTTGGAAACAACCCGGTTGCAAGTCGCAAAAAATGTTTTGTGCTTGCTCGTAGGTTGCACTTTTCTGGCAACTATGCCGTTTCCATCGGAAAAATGGCGCTAGCAAGTCCCAAGAACAATGTTCTGTCGAGTGTCCGCCCAGTAGGAACACGTGCTATTTTTTTTATGTCCATCGGACACTTCCTCGAACAACCAATCAAATGGGTTCTGCATGTGACTTAGCCGTAGAGCTGTGTCCAGCCAGACGTCCTAATGGCAGTCTAGCCTCGCTCGATCCGAAACTTTTGTGTCTTCTGCTACTTTGTCTGTCAGTTGTAGGATGTCCCGACGGCTGAATGTGAATTTTTTGTGCAATTCTACATCACTACATCATTCTAATGTGTGCAGACTATTGCAAAAAAAAAAACAACAGCAACTATTGTAGTCACAAGATGAGCAACTGACTCAATCAACTCAGAAGGAAATCAAGCGACGCCCGAGTTGAACGATTGAGCGGAGAGTGGAGATAATAACGGATCTAAGATGCGATTTCACACCATAAGGTGTTTTTCTCGTTTTCTTTGTGGGGAAATGGTTGGTTGGAGAATTGCAAATCGGATGGAATGAAGCAGTCACCTGAGTATGATGTTACAGAGAAGGTTGGACAGACGTCTATCAACACATTAAAGCTAGTGTGAATACATGTACAGTGGCCACGTGATGGACCGCCATGCAGATATCCAGGGTTGAATTTTCGACTGACTCTCTCGTCTGCAATTTTTCAAAAATCTCCCCCAATTTCAATTAGATGTTTTACCGGACACAAATAAATTATTTGTCCTTTCAACAAAACTTGTCACTTGTAAGGAGGCCTTCACAAACAGCCGGAAAAGCTCGGTGTCCCCTCATCAGCTGGAACCCCTGGTTGCTGGGGTTTTGGGGCCTGCTACCTCAGCCATGGATGGCCCCAAGAACAGGACAAGTTCAAATCATATACACTCGACCATGCGTTCTAACATCGATGTCTTCTTCTTCTTCTTCTTCTTCTTCTTCTTCTTCTTCTTCTTCTTCTTCTTCTTCTTCTTCTTCTTCTTCTTCTTCTTCTGTTGCTTCTACAACTGCTTTTCTTCTTCCTCAGTCGTATCTTGGTCTTGCTCCTGCTGCTGCTGCTCTTTACCTTTGAGGCGCCTTGATTGAGGGCAGTGCCACCAAATCACACTGAGGGAGGATGACAGCAGGGACAAGGAAACAGAAAAAAGTGCGGAGACAAGGGATGGGGAAGGAAAGGGAATGTTATGAATGTTTTCAAAGTAAATTAAAACCATTTGGCATTGATATGTAAAGTCACTTGGTTTTTCTTTGTTCGAGTCAATCGTCATCATTTGCAAAACAATATACATCATGTTGAGTTCTTGTGTTTGTATCATTGCATAGTTTAGTTTCAAGAGCCTGTCAAACTAGGGTCATTTTTCCTCAAGGAGCATTAAAACAGCATGACATGATTCGCTTCCACCCAGGCGGCGGACAACTTGGCAAAGGCTCAGGTAAACGCAGCAGCCTTGTTGAAGAAGTTATTCACGTTCGATTGCCTTGTCCGACAGCAACAACATTCCCTAGGCCTCTTGCTGAAAACAACATACGTTGTGTCGACCATCGCACAGAGAGAGAGAGAGAGAGAGAGAGAGAGAGAGAGAGAGAGAGAGAGAGAGAGAGAGAGAGAGAGAGAGAGAGAGAAAACGTAGGCCTACGAACAAACTTTATTTTACAAGGGTAATGAATTAAGCAGTAATGACTTTCTTACATTCAGCCCTTGAGACAAAAGAGCGAGAGAGAGAGAGAGAGAGAGAGAGAGAGAGAGAGAGAGAGAGAGAGAGAGAGAGAGAGGAGAGAGGCGAAGAGAGAGGGGGGGGGAGCCGAAGACAGAGAGAGAGAGGGGGGGGGAAGAGAGAGAGAGAGGGAGGGAGGGAGGGAGGGAGGGAGGGGGGAGGGAAGAGAGAGAGAGAGAGAGAGAGAGAGAGAGAGAGAGAGAGAGAGAGAGAGAGAGAGAGAGAGAGTGTGAGAGTGTGTGAGAGTGTGAGAGAGAGTGTGAGAGATCGAGTGTGTGTGTGTGTGTGTTTGTGAGAGAGAGATAGAGAGAGAAAGAGAGAGAGAGAGAGAGAGAGAGAGAGAGAGAGAGAGAGAGAGAGAGAGAGAGAGAGAGAGAGAGAGAGCGCTTCTGCCGGGAATACAAAATCTCGACCTTTCCTAAAGTGATACTCACTGATGCCTGAAGCGTGGATGAAATCGAGAGGAACGCCTGGAAACAAGAGCGGGTTCTACGCAGTCACGTTACTGAGAGGGGTTTGAAATGGCTTGGTCTGAATGTCCAAAGTGAAACCCCACCTGCAGTTACTTCCGCACTCTCTCTGGAGAGGGGCTAGATCCATATGGACACACGCGACAAGTGCGCTGCCAAAGTTTATATACCTACACGTAGACAGACACGTCAGGAGTGCAAGCCGGGGTCGAGAGGATTACGGACAGTCGGGCTTCCATCTTCACAGGGCCAGCAGCAAGCCAGAGCTGTTGACGACGGCGCTTTGAATCTGGGTTAACACAGGCGGCGACCGTGGAACCCTAGGGGAGACTACATCAATAAGGAAGACGTGCGGCCCTCAGTGGGATTAGGCAACACAATGGCCGCTTACGAAAAAGCATATCAAAATAGTGCCATCCACTAAGCCCAGTCTACGTGCTAAAATCAATCAGGCCTAGCATAAACATGTCACCTAATTTTTTTCTCGCTGTCACAGGGAAGAATACGTCGTATAGTCGTTTGATTCCCCCCCCCCCCCCCCCTCCATGGAGTGCCTTGCTTCCACTTCCAGTGCATGACCGCAACCGTTGTGCCTTGCTTGCGGCCAGTCTCGCCCTCACTTCTCTAGCGCGTCTCTCAGATAACAATACCGCTGTGCGGACGTGCATGTCAGTGTGTGTGTGTGTGTGGGGGGGGGGGGGGGGGGGCACTGAGATGAGTGATGTGCCCAGTTCACCCCTGCTTTACACATGACACTCAAAATCATTTCATAGCACACTACAAACATTTTCTTTAAAGTTTCCCCCCTCATTCTCTTATATATCTAGCTGTCTAGCTGTGACAACAATTGATGAGCTAAGATACGCATAGTACGATCATGCAGCTCCCTTCGGTAATTGCGGTAATTGCACGAAGGATTGCTAGCATTCAGCGTGGCTGAGACTATAGTCAATATATACTATCTCTGTGTTCAGAATGGATTGCTAGCTGATGAAGTTTAGACTGCAAGTAGGCGGGACGCAGATCTCTCGATGAAAGACAGTACCAAGCTAACGCCACTTTCATGCCTTCACACTGCAAAATGAAGGATAGCACAGTATACACACAAGTGAGGGTGAGAGCGCCGCTTATATGGCACGCAGGTCTGCAGCAGTCAGCCAGCCAGTTTGGCTCATGTAACTTTGTAAGTGTTACGGAGAAACAGGAGAGGAGGGAAGGAGAGCGGTGTTGTTCCATCCGCAATCCTCTCGCTGGTGGATCCCGTCCCTTGCAGCACGCTCAGGCTCCCAAGCAAGACAACAGTTTCAATATGATGCTTTATTCACTACTGGAGAATTCCTGGCCCCAGATGCTTATCACTCTATGACCTCGTTCACTGGGGGTCCCTGCAAGGGGAGCTAGATCGCAGAAGTCCGTCCAACTTGTCAGATCTTCCTCCCTCTAACGCTGCGACCCTCCCGTCGCAGGGGCCAGAGATCAGGGGAGAGGGGGGAGCTATGAGAGAGAGAAGGGTGTGGGGAGAGAGAGGCCGAATGCTGGGCAGTATTCACGTTATATACCCTCGTCTCTGAGACGGATACAAGCCCTGGAAATGAGATGCTACCGCAAGATTCTGAACATCTCATATAAAGACCATGTCACGAATGAGGAAGTCAGCAACAGGATCAGGAGAGCAATTGGACAGTACGAAGACCTGCTCTCAATCGTGAAAAGCAGAAAGCTGAAGTGGTACGGTCACGTGTCAAGAGGCAGTGGGCTGGCCAAGACCATCCTGCAAGGTACCGTACCAGGTGGGAGAAGGAGAGGCAGGCAGAGAAAGAGGTGGGAAGACAACATCAAAGAGTGGACAGGCTTGACCTTTGCTGACTCACAGCGAGCCACAGAGGATAGAGATCGATGGAGGAAGGTTGTCATCAGTGGTGCCTCAACAACCCATCTCAGGGTTAAGAGAGACTGAACTGAACTGAACTGATACCCTCGACAGGAATGCGTGATGAATGCTTCGGCCATTGCCGAGGCATCTCATGAGAACAAAGGTACTAACTATAGCAGAGAAGGGAGCAGCGAGAACAAAGGGGGGCCAGACTGTTCTAGAAGGTACCTTGACTGTTCCACTAGTCAGGTACTATATCGGGGAAGTGATTAATGCTGGTTGCTCTGAGACATGCGGGATGGAGGTTAGAACAAAGGAGGGTCGAAACTTTCTGGCAAGTTCCTTGACTGTGAACAAAGACTTCACAACATAAGCATTCACTCATAGCGGAAGCTGGGGTCGCGCACACAACCACACAACCTGACAAAGACACGTGTCACCGATTAGTTGTTAGTTTACTGCGAAAGTGTATAGCATAGTCTCGTTTACCACCCGGTAAGAGTTATCCTTTGGCGCTCTTTGTCGAAAAACAACGCGTTAGGTAGAACCAGTTAGTTCCGGTTGCATTCTCGAAGCGTCTGCACTGAGTACTAGATCCCTCAAAGTATGTGGGGGTGGAAAACAGTACTGTGTCATTTGCCATAACCATCGTGGCAAAATTATTGACGGAAGAGTTGTCAAGTTACATGGCATTCCAGCAAACAAGCAACTTAAACGAGCCTGGGAGCAGCGCTTACGTTTGATTCGACAAGATTACAACAGGGTAGGTATGTCACAATGAAATTTTTTTTGGGGGTGGAGGATTCAAATACACCATTAAAAAGGACTAAAAAGTAGAAAAATTGTAGAAAAAACCATTTTAAAATCGGTTAATATTTTTAAAAAGGACGTTTTTTGAAGGATTAAAATATTTGTGAAGAAAAGTGTTCCCAAATTTCTCTGTTTTGTATTACAAATGGCCAGAACTCCGTTGTTTTTTGCTCAATTATCTCACAACTTGGCAGGTGTGCTTCTTATATCATGCAGATGATCTAACCAAGTGTTGACATTTTGGAATCATTGTCTTTGCTTGCATCCCCTAGGAAGAAATATTATTTTTCCAATTTTTATCTTCGCTCAGACTATGCTTGGCCAATCAAAATACTGCGATTTGGTCACGTGACAAGAACCTCTATGTACCTGTTGATCACCAAAACAGAAATGGCCGTCACACGATGGAGAGTGGTGACTCAGCACAACGTAAATTTCTACTGATCTAAACAACTCAGACCGATGAAATTTGGCAAGAATTATCTTGAAATCGTAATCTATCGAAGTTTATTACTTTGGACGTCCTTTGTAACTGTTGTAAGAAATGTTATCATACCTTTTGAAGAGCTGATTTTGCCGCTATTTTTTTTCTTTTCCCTTCCGGAAGAGAGCGCTACGAATAAAAAACTTCGCTTCATCTTATCGTATACTTTGTTGTCACCAAATTTGGTTGACAACCAAGCTATAGATAACTCACTCGAAGCCTTGTTAGTTGACACGGTTTGGCAAGCCCTCCCAAAACAGGAACACACTTTACCCGCTTCTGCGCAGACGTCAAAATGGCCTCACTGACATTCCTAAACAGGGTCAAAGTTCCATTCGTTTGCTCTGAACATTTTGTTGGAAAACGTGGACCTGTATATGGTGATGATGTCCCATCTGTCTTCCCGTTTTCTTCCTCACGGACATCACCTTAGGAAGAAAAATGTATCAACTAACTCTGATTTAGATGTTGCCAGACACAGTGGCCGTACTCCAATCTGGGTCTCACCAAGCTTTTGTACAGCTGAACGAAGGTCTGCTCTGTCAAGTAGTCGAAGGACCGGCGGATGACTTCAACGACACGGTTTGCCTTCGATGTTGCTTGTGCTACTTGATCCTTGAAGGATAGTGTGCTGTCGATCATCACTCCGAGGTCCTTTTTTGCACCACTCTCCGCAAGCTGCAGTCTCTGGGGGTTGCCGTCAGCATCTTTACTGCTCATGAAGTATGTCGCTTGTGACCTTTTGGACCCCATCTTCACAACGCTGCATTTCTGTGGGTGGAACATTAGAAGGCACTCTTCAGACCAGTTATGTAGCTTGTCAAGGTCAGTTTGTAAGTCCTGCGGTACCCCCTCAACGTCACTCCTGGTGTACAGCTTGGTATCGTCTACAAACATTTTGACTGGGCACTTGTAGACATATATATATGGCAACATAAGAACCACGTACTCTGACCAAGTTGCAACCAGTCAGGGAGGGCAACGACCCGACGGGAATGCCCTTTCCAGGGACGGAGTAGGAATCAAAACTGGGTCGTGACGCACAGCTGTAAATTAGCTCCGTCGAGATCGAGTCAAACAGAGTTATCTTTTCCTACTTTCAGCAAAACAATGGCGCGCCGCTTACAAAATCTGTGAAAGACACGACTGTTTTTGGAGCAGAAAGGTTGTTGTTTCTACAATGGTGACCTCCTGCTGTGTGAAGAACTGCCACAATAGGCATGACAGAGAGAAAGAGCGACGTTTTTTTTGTCGTACCGCGTGTTGCAACGCAAAAAGGCAAGGAAATGCTGGATCTCACAACTCAAAGGCTCTGTGCCGAGTGGTTAGCGCGCTGGACCTACAGTCGCTTGCGGCCAGTGGGTGCGGCGTTCGAAGCTGCACGGTCCCCAGAGTTGCATCCTTGAGCAAGATGCTTAACTCGCATTGCTTCTCCCCACCCAGGAGTGAAACCGGGTACCTCGCAGGCGTACTAAGCACGCGCCTTCCCTACTCCTCCCCAAACGGCCCTCTTCAGGGCTACCAAACGGCCCTCCTCAGGGCTTCTCCCCACCCAGGAGTAAAAAAACCGGGTGTCTGCAGAATCTTCACCTTATGGAAGGCGGCAGACTAAAGAAAGAAAGGCGCCGTGAGTGGATCGCTCAACTGAACCTGAAGTCACTCACTTTTGACACTAAGGCAGATCGATTTGTTTGTTCGGATCACTTTGTAAATGGTAAGAATTTGTTATGTTTTGCGTTTTGTAACTTAACAAATACTAGAAAAGACGGAAAGAGAGAATGCAGGATCTTTTATTGAAGCAGAGATAGTATAGTATACTATATTATATCATAGTGTCTCTGATTGAAGTAAACGCCTGCTGCGATCTCTCTCTCTCTCTCTCTCTCTCTCTCTCTCTCTCTCTCTCTCTCTCTCTCTCTCTCTCTCTCTTCTTCATTCTCTCTCTCTCTCTCGTCTTCATTCTCTCTCTCTCTCTCGTCTTCATTCTCTCTCTCTCTCTCTCTCTCTCTCTCTCTCTGGTACACAGATATGCGTGGATGTGTGTATTGCTGAGCGAAAAGCTGAAGCGATGGAGAAAGGGTCTGTCTGTCTGTTTGTCTTTCTGTCTGTCTGTCTCTCTGTCTGTCTCTCTGTCTCCCTGCCTGCTTGCCTGCCTGCCTGCCTGCCTGCTTGCCTGCCTGCTTGCCTGCCTGTCTTCACTGTCTGCACTGCCAGCACTGTCTCCATAGAGAGGGAGGGAAGGGAGAAAGATCTATACATTTACAGCTCTCGCCGCTGTACTCGCTCCCTGTCATGCCTGCCTATCCCAAGCCATCACCCACCGTGCTTCTAGGCATGCACATTTACACACATACACACATGCACGTTTGCATGTACACACAAAATAAAGGTTGTCATTACGCAAACTATTTTCAGTAAGACGTATCACCAAAAATGGTCTGAAATAAACTTATTTTGTTTACTCCCAGGGTAAAATCTCATCGTACGCCGTCCTATTTCACGGTCACTTGTAAGTTGTCGCTGCGAACAAGGCCTATTCACAAAACGTCGACCCAGATTTGTACCGGTCCAATCAGATTGAACAAACATTGAATATTGATGCAATTGATATTGCTGTTTTGTAGTACATGTATCAAAAAGTCAAATCAGGTAACAGAACAAAACACTGTTGTTAGTCTCTGCGACATCTTGGCCTTTCTTTCTCCCCTGTAATCTGTCCTGCATACTCTCTTTCCGTCTTTTCTAGTATTTGTTAAGTTACAAAACGCAAAAATAACAAATTCTTACCATTTACAAAGTGATCCGAACAAACAAATCGATCTGCCTTAGTGTCAAGAGTGAGTGACTTCAGGTTCAGTTGAGCGATTAACTCACGGCCCCTTGAGTTGTGAGATCCAGCATTTCCTAATTGCCTTTTCGCGTTGCAACACGCGGTACGACAAAAAAAAAACACGTCGCTCTTTCTCTCTGTCATGCCTATTGTGGCAGTTCTTCACACAGCAGGAGCTAGGTCACCATTGTAGAAACAACAAACTTTCTGCTCCAAAAACAGTCGTGTCTTTCACAGATTTTGTAAGCGACGCGCCATTGTTTTGCTGAAAGTAGGAAAAGATAACTCTGTTTGACTCGATCTCGACCGAGCTCATATGAAATGAATCGTCAGTTCGGCGTCGCCAGACCTTATATATAGCCTACTGCTAAATGGGAAAAGATAAATGGATTAGATGCATAATATTGATCCTCCGAAATGGCTTGTCTGTTGTTTTCTCGCCCTCGAGGTGTAACATATGTATAAAGCAAAAAGAAATGCTCTATGATCATGTAAAAAAAAAATTATGATATAATCGGTAAACAGCAATACCATTTTTTATAACGACGTACACAACATAACTGCATGGTTCTTGAAATAGTTTATCATGGTTGTACCTAACCCACTTTCAAGTCTCTTTTTTACGGTGTCAGACAGTAAGCAAGCTGAAACAACTCACACAGAACTGTTGAATTTCTCCCTATAATTATACGACCAAACAATAAAGCTTATCCAACTACGTAGTCAACAATCTAGGTGCAAAGGTCGGCAACTCGTATGAGCATTTGTGGGTCACGTGACATATGTGGTCTCTCTCCCTTTCCCCCTCTTCAGATCAAAACACATGGATTGCTTCACTCGTGGTGCATGTTGAAATAACAACCTATAACAATGGTAGTGTCCCATCTCGTCAACGCATCTGCCGGACTCATAGGCACCTCGGATAATGCTATTAAGATTCTCTTCACCTTGTACACCGGTAAAGAGCCGTTTGAATGTCTCGTTTGTTCATGCGTGGCGTTCGACTCTCGTTTCCTTGTGTGGATGTGTAAATTTTCCCCGCAGTTCATGTTTCATTGTTTGCCGTGTGCTTCTGCCAAAAATCCTTCTGCACGTTTGTTTATCTTCGCTGTTAGTACTTCAGAGTTTCCTGTAAGAACCATAGAATGTGTCTATGGAAACTAAGTACGTAGTTCATTTTTGCTATCGACAAGATTGCACCTTTTCGGCAAGCGTGACTTCAATTCCCTCTTCTTAAAATTACAATGCGTTGCATGGCTTGAATGTGAAGTTGTCACGTTTTACCTGCTGTTGCATGCTTTCGCCTCAACGTTTCCTTGCTTAGACGGGTCCACGTTTAGGAAATTTTCTTAGTTGACACTGAAGTGTCCTGTGGGAGGGGAAGTAACTCCATGTTTGGTTGAGCTGAAGCCGCGAAGGAGCTTCATCCTTGCAAATCCGGATCTGCAGAAGTAAACGGCTGCGCGAATTGTGCGTATCTAGTTTGTAGATCTATTCATTCCTTGAACACCGAACTTGCTGCCTAACTTTTAGTCATGTCTTACCATAGTTGGTTACCATCAGTGCTGACTTCTGTTGTAACAGCTAAATTTTGGAAAGGCATAATACATGAATAACAAGAAAGTATTTTATCCTTGGATTTGAATAGCACTACAGCAACGAGGCTTGTGCCCAGTAGTGGTATTAAATTGTATTATACAATGCAGTACAAGAACATCATGTAATGAAATTGATGCTGTTTATTTTGGAAAACAAGAAATACTGGGCTTAATGTAAAGAAACTTCACACACACACACACACACACACACACACACACGCACTCACACTCACACACACACACACACACACACACACACACACACACACACACACACACACACACAAACACACTTGTCTAGACAACAACTAGCCTGGAAAGAGTCTTAGGCACTCTGTGTACTCAGGATTGCCTGGGAAGAGTGTGAGGCGCTCTGTGTACTCGGAGTTGCCTTGGAATCTAGTGTTAGGCACTCTGTGTACTCAGGATTGCCTGGGAAGAGTGTTAGGCACTCTGTATACTCGGAGTTGCCTGGGAAGAGTGTTAGGCACTGTGTACTCAGGGTTGCCTGGAAAGAGTGTTTGGCACTCTGTGTACTCAGGGTTACCTGGGAAGAGTGTTAGGCACTCTGTGTACTCGGAGTTGTCTTGGAAGAGTGTTAGGCACTCTGTGTACTCAGGGTTGCCTGGGAAGAGTGTTAGGCACTCTGTGTACTCAGGGTTGCCTGGGAAGAGTGTTAGGCACTCTGTGTACTCGGAGTTGTCTTGGAAGAGTGTTAGGCACTCTGTGTACTCGGAGTTGTCTTGGAAGAGTGTTAAGCACTCTGTGTACTCAGGGTTGCCAGGGAAGAGTGTTAGGCACTCTGTGACACTGAGTCTGTGTACTCGGAGTTGTCTTGGAAGAGTGTTAGGCACTCTGTGTACTCAGGATTGCCTGGGAAGAGTGTTAGGCACTCTGTGTACTCGGAGTTGTCTTGGAAGAGTATTTGGCACTCTGTGTACTCGGAGTTACCTGGGAAGAGTGTTAGGCACTCTGTGTACTCGGAGTTGTCTTGGAAGAGTGTTAGGCACTCTGTGTACTCAAGGTTGCCTGGGAAGAGTGTTAAGCACTCTGTGTACTCAGGGTTGCCTGGGAAGAGTGGTAGGTACTCTGTGTACTCGGAGTTGTCTTGGAAGAGTGTTAAGCACTCTGTGTACTCGGAGTTACCTGGGAAGAGTGTTAGGCACTCTGTGTACTCGGAGTTGTCTTGGAAGAGTGTTAGGCACTCTGTGTACTCAGGGTTGCCTGGGAAGAGTGTTAAGCACTCTGTGTACTCAGGGTTGCCTGGGAAGAGTGTTAAGCACTCTGTGTACTCAGGGTTGCCTGGGAAGAGTGTTAAGCACTCTGTGTACTCAGGGTTGCCTGGGAAGAGTGTTAGGCACTCTGTGTACTCAGGGTTGCCTGGGAAGAGTGTTAAGCACTCTGTGTACTCAGGGTTGCCTGGGAAGAGTGTTAAGCACTCTGTGTACTCGGAGTTACCTCGGAAGAGTGTTAGGCACTCTGTGTACTCGGAGTTGTCTTGGAAGAGTGTTAGGCACTCTGTGTACTCAGGGTTGCCTGGGAAGAGTGTTAGGCACTCTGTGTACTCAGGGTTGCCTGGGAAGAGTGTTAGGCACTCTGTGTACTCGGAGTTGTCTTGGAAGAGTGTTAGGCACTCTGTGTACTCAGGGTTGCCTGGGAAGAGTGTTAAGCACTCTGTGTACTCGGAGTTACCTCGGAAGAGTGTTAGGCACTCTGTGTACTCGGAGTTGTCTTGGAAGAGTGTTAGGCACTCTGTGTACTCAGGGTTGCCTGGGAAGAGTGTTAGGCACTCTGTGTACTCAGGGTTGCCTGGGAAGAGTGTTAGGCACTCTGTGTACACGGAGTTGTCTTGGAAGAGTGTTAGGCACTCTGTGTACTCAGGGTTGCCTGGGAAGAGTGTTAGGCACTCTGTGTACTCAGGGTTGCCTGGGAAGAGTGTTAAGCACTCTGTGTACTCAGGGTTGCCTGGGAAGAGTGTTAGGCACTCTGTGTACTCAGGGTTGCCTGGGAAGAGTGTTAAGCACTCTGTGTACTCAGGGTTGCCAGGGAAGAGTGTTAGGCACTCTGTGTACTCAGGGTTGCCTGGGAAGAGTGTTAGGCACTCTGTGTACTCGGAGTTGTCTTGGAAGAGTGTTAGGCACTCTGTGTACTCAGGGTTGCCTGGGAAGAGTGTTAGGCACTCTGTGTACTCAGGGTTGCCTGGGAAGAGTGTTAAGCACTCTGTGTACTCAGGGTTGCCTGGGAAGAGTGTTAGGCACTCTGTGTACTCAGGGTTGCCTGGGAAGAGTGTTAGGCACTCTGTGTACTCAGGGTTGCCTGGGAAGAGTGTTAAGCACTCTGTGTACTCAGAATAAATGATGCCACCTCCCACTGTGGATCCCACTTCCGGCAGGAAGTGCTGGAAATCATGCAGGCAGCTTTGAAGTTTGCATTTCATCAAACCTTGATCTGGCCCTTTGGATATGGATGCCTTTCATGGAGTTGGCATGTTTAGTTATTACTCTCTTTATGAAATTTCATGCTATTGATGACAGACCACTTCACCAAAGGTGAAATGTTAGTGTAACAGCAGATCCTATTTCCCCAACAAGAAACTATGCCAATAAATTACCATGGAGATAATATTTGGCAGAGAAATAACTGGGCACATTTGACAGGGCTTCTGGGGTTGGCTGTTTTTGCTGGCTTATTGTCCAGGTGCCTTGTGTCATAAGGCTAATAGTGTTGAGTTCAATGTCCATAAACAATTACTGAATTAGGCCTTCAGGTGATGCTCTATGGTCACCACAGTATTGCATTTTGCACTGCCCAGTGGCAGCTTGTGAAACTTGCCACGTGAATATTTATGGACCACTAGTAGCCTTATGCATGGTCACTTTACTGTTAAGAGGATGGACAGCTGAAGTACCACCATGGCTCCTCCATCTCCATGCAGTTTAGCTTGAGTTGTCCTTGCATAGCAAGCATGCCTAGATAATTTTCTTCTGACTGATAGCAGTTTGTATGGGGAAAAAAGCTTAGATGATCACAGTGACAGTGGTGGAAGTTGAATGGTTGTAAAATTCATATCATCAGATGTTTCAGAGCTACAGAAAATGAATGTGTACTTTTTATTTTATCTGGGAAGAAATAACAATTTGCCAGTCTTGGCAAACCTTAGCAAACTTTGAACTACAGTAATCTGTAGAACTAGAACATTTGAAACTGCCTTTTTAAGATAGTAAAACTTAACTTGACAATAACAGCATTTCCCCAATGCTTATACTTGTACTTTTGAAAATTAAAACATGCTAAAACTGCTCAATTGTATGGAATGTACACTTGTAACTTAAAAAAGAATTTTGTGAACTAGGATTTAAGACTTGACAGAATGAGCCTTGAGATTTGGAGAAGGGGGAATGAAGTCTGAGGTGAAGGAAATAGCAAATTGTACAAGTTTCATGTTGATGTCTTTTTGCTGCAAGGGGGGTTGAGGTGTGGAATGGCATTGGAGGTCACCTTATGTGTTGCCCTGTAGACTTGTGGCCTATGTGTTTCCCTGTAGACTTGTGGCCTATGTGTTGCCCTGTAGACTTGTGGCCTATGTGTTTCCCTGCAGACTTGTGGCCTATGTGTTGCCCTGTAGACTTGTGGCCTATGTGTTGCCCTGCAGACTTGTGGCCTATGTGTTGCCCTGTAGACTTGTGGCCTATGTGTTGCCCTGTAGACTTGTGGCCTATGTGTTGCCCTGTAGACTTGTGGCCTATGTGTTGCCCTGTAGACTTGTGGCCTATATGTTACCCTGTAGACTTGTGGCCTATGTATTGCCCTGTAGACTTGTGGCCTATGTGTTGCCCTGTAGACTTGTGGCATATGTGTTGCCCTGCAGACTTGTGGCCTATGTGTTGCCCTGTAGACTTGTGGCCTATGTATTGCCCTGTAGACTTGTGGCCTATGTATTGCCCTGTAGACTTGTGGCCTATGTTTTGCCCTGCAGACTTGTGGCGTATATGTTGCCCTGTAGACTTGTGGCCTATGTGTTTCCCTGTAGACTTTTGGCCTATGTATTGCCCTGTTGACCTGGTACTCTTATTTACCAGTGAATGTTTTCAGAAGTAAACTGATTCCTCTGTGGAATCCAGTATGGGATGATTGTTTTCTGTTTCCTCATCTTAGATGTATGTATTTATCTGTCCAATCATGTTTTGTGTGTGTGTGTGTGTTATCATTACCTGTGTTTAGTGAGTTTTTGCTGGGTGGTCAAGGGGACATATGCAGGTAAAGGAGTGAGTATATCACTCAGTCTGAACCTTATCAGCATTTCTGCACTGCATTCCACCTGTTGTCACACCAGTGGAGAGGTTCAGACATCAACAGTTTTGAAGCTTCAACAGTTCTCTTTGAAGTCATGAAAATGTCATCACTCTGTCTGGATTTCAGTAAGTGGGGGCTGGCTGACTTTCTTACTCACTCTGTGACTGAGTGGCCTTTGCTCTACCCACAGCCTACCCTCTGTCCCTGATCTACAGACACCTGCTGTACAGGCAGAATGCTTGGGTCAAGCACCTCTACTTCATTGTCACTGGTTTCACTCTGGGCTACTTTAACTTTGGTAAGTGGAGACTATACTTGCTTGCTGTTGTGTCAAAATGCTATTAGCTTTGTATTGTGCTGCATTTGTTTACTGATCTTTGCTGTACTTCAACAACCTACTGACTTCACATCATCATTGGCAATCTTTTACATGTATTGCTTTATTTGGATGATGGTGGGATCTATTGAGAAACTATGAATATGAATATTATTTCTTTGTAGTTTTATTTATAGGTATGTTTACAAGACTGCGTTTAGATCAGTGTTTCACGTAACTTGTAAATTTCAAAGAGGGATTGGGACGGGATTGAAACTCCAAGTCCTTAAACTGACATGATCCATCAGTCATGTTGTAGCAGTGACATTACATTTTCAGCATAAAGTTGCCAACATTTAGCACCTATGCAGGACACACACCCATGGAGCACGGAGCACTAAATGCATCAGGGATGCATAACTGCGTGTAAATTGTAATGTGAAATGATGTGATAGAATTTTCATTTTAAAAATATTAATTACAAAGACCTCTCCCGCCCAACCCTGAACCCAATGATATCAGTCTGCTGTGCACAAAGCCTTGACAAAGATGGCTTGTGGTGTATTTCTCTAGCTCAGCATAAACTGCATTTTATGACCTGCCTGGCCTTGCAAGTACGAAGTAGCATGGAGTAGTACTTTGTGACTAATGCTTCTGGCCTTGTGTGTGTCCCGCACTCTGGAAACCAGGAATTAAAATCCATATCAAACTTGGAAATACTCCACTGCAGAGTTATGTTACTGGTCATGTGATGTTTTTACAGGAACATCTGTTGACTGTTGCAGACTCTGATACTTTCCCATTGTATTGGGGAGATGACATTTTGATTTGGGACTTTATTGACAGATTGTGTGGTTTATGGTCCTGCCTTATCCTTCCACCCCTCCCTCCACAAGGAGAGAGAGATCCAATGAAAAAAATTTAACTTTTTTTAAAGAGCATTTATAAATCATTGTAGGTGTTGAAAATGACATGTTTGATTTTAAATGCTCTTCTCTCTCTCTCTCTCTCTCTCTCTCTCTCTCTCTCTCTCTCTCTCTCTCTCGTCTCTCTCTCTCCTCTCTCTCTCTCTCTCTCTCTCTCTCTCTCTCTCCCCCCCCCCTCCCCTTCTCTCTCTCTCTCTATCTCTCTCTCCTCTCTCTCTCTCCTCCTCTCTCTCTCTCTCTCTCTCTCTCTCTCTCTCTCTCTCTCTCTCTCTCTCTCTCTTTCTCTCTCCCTCCCTCCCTCCCTACCGCCCCCCCCTCCCCTCCCTCCCCAGTTCATCGCCACAGAGGCAGTTTGTTTGGCTGAGCTCCCAAGTAGACTACCGTACATCTGGATTAAGACTGAGTATAGGAAATCTGCAAACAGGAAGGAGAGTGTGCGACAATGCAGCGACTTTGGCGACAAGAACAAGAAATCCCCATTGAAGAAGGAACGTGATTTCCAGAGGCAGCAGGCATATATTTCAGAAGACACATGGAAGTTCTCAAGAGGAAGAAACTGCAGAACTGACCTACACTTCGTCACCTGGGATGCAGTGTTCTTCCACATACCTGACACCCCCTACCAGTCCGAAGAAGGAACAAGCAAAGAAACGATGTGCTGCAAGTGTGTCCCACGCTACACCTGGATATCATGCAGCGCCTGCCACGCCGGCAATGACACATGAGGTTGTGGAACAGGGTGTGCTACCGTGTGATGTATCTGCACAAAAATCACCCTGAAAGAACTCGTCAAGTTTTCCTGACAATCATGCTAATGATGTTCTGCCAGGTGCATCAGTCTATTGACGAGGTCAAGATGAGATTGTGCAGTGTGCTTTTGAAGGCTCAGTGCTCACTGAACCCATGGACACATCTGAGGTCATTCAGCAGCTGAAGTAAAGAGTGGAGGGGTCGGAGCATGTACGTGCCTGGTGCGAGGGTTGTGCTCAGCCCCTAGCATCTTGGATACCGTGTTCGGCGTGTGCACTGCAGCATACTGCCCTGACTGCTTTTAGCGGACAGATCATCTGAAACATGTCAACACGAAGTAGTTAAGTTTCGTGGTTGACGAGCAGTAAGAATGCTTTGCCTTAGAATCTTTGATGGACTTGACATTTGAACATGTATGCAACATTTCTTCCAGTACAGGAAACCCTGCATCGTAGCTTTTGTCCTTCATTTGTGAACGTTGATAAAAATGGTTCAGAATTACTGCTCGGTGTTGGTTGCGTTTGATGAATAGTTTGTTTATTTTGTTGTTACTTACTTGTGGTTATTTCCTCTGAGAGCCGGGGCTTGTAAAGACTGTTAGCACCTAGGTTGTAACCCCATGCCGACATACAGTATTTGTCAAATTGTCTACGAACTGTGACCTTGCCATACCGCCTGTGGTCTCTCGCCATTATCAGTCCGTAGACAAATGGTCGCGCCGTTGTCAGAGGAATTGGTCTGGATTGCAAGTTGTGAATTGTTGTTGAAAATGGTATTGATTTAAGCTATGATGTATGTTAGTGTTTATTATCATCATCATCATCATCATCATCACCATCGTCATCATCATCATTATGTTTTGTGTTGTTTATGCGCAACCTGCTTCCTTACCTTGTGCATTTCGTTGATTCGCATTAATTAGCGTTTACAGATTTTGTTTGTAAAATCATTTCATCTATGGGCGGAAGGCCCGATGAATAAAGTGTCAAAGTCTCTCTCTCTCTCTCTCTCTCTCTCTCTCTCTCTCTCTCTCTCTCTCTCTCTCTCTCTCTCTCTCTCTCTCTCTCTCTCTCTCTCTCTCTCTCTCTCTCACGCACTCACTCACACACACGCACGTCTACACACACACACACACACACGTCTACACACACACACGTCTACACACACACACAAAGACACACACACACACAAAGACACACACACACACACACACATACCCCTTCCCCCCTCTTCCCCCCCCCCCCCCCCACACACACTTTTTTGACTCACATGCGAAGCAAAAGTGAGTCTATGTACTCACCTGTTTCGTCCGTCCGGGCAACTTTAACGTTGGATTTTTCTCGGAGACTATTAAGTCTATCAATACCAAATGTGGCATAATGGTGTATGATGACAAGGCCTCAAAAAACATACATAGTGACTTGTCCTTGCTTCAAGGTCAAGGTCGCAGGGGCCATAAATGTTGTCTAAAAAACAGTCATTTTTCACATTTTCTCAATTTTCTCTGAAGTTTTTGAGATTGTATACCTGACCTATATATGGTATATAGGGCAAAGTAAGCCCTATCTTTTGATACCAGTTTGGTTGACCTTGCTTCAAGGTCAAGGTCACAGGAGCTCTTCAAGTTGGATTGTATACATATTTTGAAGTGACCTTGACCCTGAACTATGGAAGATAACTGTTTCAAACTTAATAATTATGTGGGGCACATGTTATACTTTCATCATGAGACACATTTGGTCACATATCATCAAGGTCAAGGTCACTTTGACCCTTATGAAATGTGACCAAAATGGGGTAGTGAACCACTAAAAGTGACCATATCTCATGGTAGAAAGTGCCAATAAGCACCATTGTGCTTCCTATGTCTTGAATTAACAGCTTTGTGTTGCATGACCTTGGATGACCTTGACCTTGGGTCAAGGTCACATGTATGTTGGTAGGAAAAAAGCGTAAAGCATTTCTTAGTGTATGATGTCATTGGTAGGTTTAGTTGTTTGACCTTGAAGGTCACCTGAAGGTCAAGGTCATATAAAGGTCAAGGTCAAGCATGTGAGTCGTATGGGCTTTGCCCTTCTTGTTTGTTCTTTTTGACTCACATGCGAAGCAAAAGTGAGTCTATGTACTGAGCCGTGTCGTCCGTCCGTCCGGGCGTAAAAAACTTAAACGTTGGATTTTTCTCGGAGACTATTAAGTCTATCAACACCAAATGTGGCATGATGGTGTATGATGACAAGGCCTCAAAAAACATACATAGTGACTTGACCTTGCTTCAAGGTCAAGGTCACAGGAGCCATAAATGTGGTCTCAAAAACAGTCATTTTTCACATTTTCCCAATTTTCTCTCACGTTATTGAGAATGGCGACCTTAGCTACAAGTGGTATATAGGTCAAAGCAAGCCCTATCTTTTGATACCAGTTTGGTTGACCTTGCTTCAAGGTCAAGGTCACAGGAGCTCTTCAAAGTTGGATTGTATACATATTTTGAAGTGACCTTGACCCTGAACTATGGAAGATAACTGTTTCAAACTTAATAATTATGTGGGGCACATGTTATACTTTCATCATGAGACACATTTGTTCACATATCATCAAGGTCAAGGTCACTTTGACCCTTATGAAATGTGACCAAAATGGGGTAGTGAACCACTAAAAGTCACTATATCTCATGGTAGAAAGTGCCAATAAGCACCATTGTGCTTCCTATGTCTTGAATTAACAGCTTTGTGTTGCATGACCTTGGATGACCTTGACCTTGGGTCAAGGTCACATGTATTTTGGTAGGGAAAATGTGTAAAGCATTTCTTTGTGTATGATGTCATTGGTAGGTTTAGTTGTTTGACCTTGACCTTGAAGGTCACCTGAAGGTCAAGGTCATATAAAGGTCAAGGTCAAGCATGTGAGTCGTATGGGCTTTGCCCTTCTTGTTCTTGGAAGGGTATGAGCCAAAAGCCAATACCTTTCTTGGCTCTTCATCTAGTGTTTTTTAAATTAATTAAATGTTATGTTTCATTTTTAAACCCAGGGGTTTGTTGTTTGTCCCTTCATTTGACCAGCTATAATACTGTAAAGGAGGATAGATATAACATGGCACATAGACGGATAAAACAATCCTGCAGACATGAATGTAGAGCAGTTTTAGTAGCTTGAACATAGTGTGGTATACTCACTCTGCGCAGTGAGTTCAGTTCAATTGAGAGTTCAGTTCAGGGTGAGTTCTGCCAGTGCAGTGTTTGGAATAAACAGATTGACTTTGACTTGCCTGGGTTTGAGTCCACTTCTGTTGCTCTTGGCGATACTACATTTGGCGATGAGGACTGAGGATGCCGACCTTCGGCCGTTTGCAGGAATTTAGGCTCGAGGAGGAGGAGGATTGGGAGCAATACATCGCTCGAATGAAACATTACTTTGCGGCCAACGACATCGAGGATGCGAACAAACGGAAAGCGATCCTACTGAGTGCATGTGGGGCCAGCACTTACAAGCTCATGTGTGATTTGCGGGCGCCAGCTCAACCAGGGGATGGATCGTTTGACGAACTGGTCACGGCCGTTCAGAAGCACCTGAAGCCGAAACCATCGGAAATCGTACAGCGGTTCAAGTTCCACACACGCGTACGTCATGAGAACGAGACGGTCTCGACTTACGTGGCAGAATTAGGTCATTTGTCACGTGACTGCAACTTTACAGGCGACTCACTGGAGTCGATGCTGAGAGACAGACTGGTGTGTGGCATCAACATTGACCGGATCCAGAGGCGCCTCCTGGCAGAGAAGGAGTTAACGTTCTCCAAAGCACTAGAGATGGCCACTGCGGTGGAACTAGCGGAAAAGAGTGCGGTAGATATGCGAGGAGGGGCGGCTAGGTCAACCGCTGGTGGAATGAAAGAGACCGTGGTCGGTGTTGATAAAGTGAGCAGTTCGGCAGTCAGATCTATCACCAGGGGAGAGAACCAGGCTGGTGGGAAGAGTAAACAGATGAACATTGAGTGTTGGTTTTGCAAGGACAGAGGTCACATGCAGTGTCAGTGTCAGCAGTATCGGGCAGAGAGAGAGAAAAGAAGACGGGCAAAAAGTGACACAGTCTCAAAAAGGGCCACAGTGAAGAATGTCGACGACTCAGACTCGGAGGGCGACGCTGAGGTGTTCACTGTGTTCAGAACACAAGACAAGGAGAAGCCGTACATGGTGACGGTGTCTGTGGAGGGTGTGCCCATAGAAATGGAAGTGGATACTGGAGCGTCTCTGACGGTGATCAGTGAAGGTACACTCAAGAGCATCAGGCGTGGAGCGTATCTGCCACTTCGGAAATGCACGCGAAGATTGAAGACGTACACCGGCGATGAAATTCCAGTGTTGGGCGAGGGCCAGGTGGCCGTGACCTACAAAGGGAGCACACCGGTGACGTGCGAAGTCATCGTGGTGAAAGGAACAGGGCCAGATCTGTTGGGAAGAGATTGGCTCAAGCAGGTGAAGCTGGATTGGTCAGAAATCTTTTCTGTGCACAGTGGAGAAGCCCGAGCCAAAGACATGGACTTAGAGCTGATCCTGGGTGCGAATGCAGACGTGTTTGAAGAGGTGAGGGGCACCATCAAAGGGGTCAAAGCCTCTATTTTTGTTGACCCCACAGCCCAACCGCGCTACTTCAAACCACGGCCAGTACCCTACGCCTTGCGTGACAAAGTGAGCCAAGAGTTGGATCGTCTGGAAACGGAGGGAACAATAGAGAAAGTACAGTTCTCTGACTGGGCTGCTCCGATAGTCACTGTAGTCAAACCCGACAAGAGCCTTCGCATTTGTGGCGACTACAAGGTGACTGTGAATGCTGCCTCGAAGTTGGACAACTATCCTATCCCCAAGACCGACGACTTGCTGGCTAGCCTCGGGGGTGGGAAGTTCTTCACCAAACTGGATCTGACGCAGGCCTATCAGCAGCTGGAGCTCGATGAGGCCTCTAAGGAGTTCACCACAATTAATACACACCAAGGCTTGTATCGTTACAATCGCCTGCCTTATGGGGTGTCCTCAGCTCCAGGGATTTTTCAGAGGACGATCGAGGGCCTGTTGAGAGGCTTGACCAACGTGCACGTCCGCATCGATGACATCCTGGTGGCAGGAAAGACCCGTGATGAACACCTGACAACATTACGGACAGTGCTACAGCGCCTGAAGGAGGCCGGGGCAAAGCTGAAGAAGAAAAAGTGTGTCTTCATGGCCACCGAGGTGATCTACTTGGGTCTGAAGATAGATCAGACAGGGATCCAGCCGGTGCCGGAGAAGGTGAAGGCGATCCAAGAAATGCCTCGACCCACAGACGTGAAAAAACTGCAGGCCTACCTGGGAATGGTGAATTATTATTCCCGGTTCCTGCCCCAACTCTCCACAGTACTGGCTCCTTTGTACAGTCTGCTACAGAAAGGAGTGAAATGGTGTTGGGAAGATCAACACAAGCTAGCATGGACTGACTCAAAAAGATTGCTCCAGTCACCCCAACTGGTCGTTCATTTCGACTCCACCAAGGATATCGTCCTTTCCTGTGATGCGTCCAACTATGGGGTTGGAGCGGTGATCGCACATCGGATGGAAGATGGCAGTGAACGGCCAGTTGCGTTCGCATCACGCACCATGAACAGCGCTGAGAAGAACTACAGCCAGGTGGAGAAGGAGGCTCTGGCCATTATCTTCGGCATAAAGAAGTTCCATCAGTATCTCTATGGACAGAAGTTTGAGATCATCACCGATCACAAGCCGCTGTTGGGACTATTCGGTGAGAACAGGCAGATACCAGCCATGGCCGCCGCCAGGATTCAAAGATGGGCTCTCACGCTTGCTGCGTATGAATATCAGCTGAAGTTCAAAGAGGGCAAGAAACACAGCAACGCGGATGGCCTTAGCCGGCTGCCACTTGAGGTCACAGTGGGAGTGAAGCCTGAAAGGGGAGAGACAGTCCTGCTGATGGAGCAGGTGGAGACGATGCCGGTTACAGCCAAGCAGATACGACAGTGGACGAGCTCAGACCCTGTGCTGTCAAGAGTGAAGGAGTTTGTCCAGAAAGGCTGGCCTGAGCGTAGCGACGACAAGAGCGTCCAGCCATACTTGGCTCGGACGATGGAGCTGAGCCTGATGGATGGCTGCTTACTATGGGGAACGCGGGTGGTGATCCCGCCCAGGGGACGCAAGCGCTTGTTGGAAGACTTACACGAGTCACACCCGGGCATGACGAGGATGAAGGCGTTGGCGCGCTCATACATATGGTGGCCGAACCTGGACCACGACATCGAGGCGATGGTGCGTGGCTGTCCGGTTTGCCAGGCTCACAGGAACATGCCCAGTTCAGTCCCTTTGCACCCGTGGGAATGGCCAAATCGACCTTGGAGTCGGCTGCATGTGGACTATGCAGGTCCCTTTCAAGGGAAAATGTTTCTGGTCATCATTGACGCTCATTCTAAGTGGATGGACGTGTACCCCATGAATTTGAGCACATCCACGGCGACCATCGAGAAACTCCGTCAGTCATTCGCCATCCACGTATTACCCGACACCCTGGTGTCAGACAACGGTGCATGCTTCACCAGTGAAGAATTTGAGATCTTCATGAAGATGAACGGCATCAAACACATCAAGTCGGCGCCGTATCACGCGGCCACTAATGGGTTGGCCGAACGGGCCGTACAGACGATGAAGCAAGGTCTGAAGAAGTTGACCAGGGGCTCTATGGAGACGCGAGTGGCGCGCTTCCTCTCCATGTACCGCGTCACACCTCAAACAACGACGGGGTTGTCGCCCGCGGAGCTCCTCTTCAACAGGAAGGTTCGTGCGCGACTTGACTTGGTGCAGCCCTGTGTGGAGAGAAGGGTCGTTCAGAAACAGTCGCAGCAGAAGCTGAACCATGACCACGCTGACGTCAGAAAGTACCAGGTTGGGGACCTGGTACATCTCAAGAACTTTTCTGTGGGTCCCAAATGGCTGCCCGGGGTGGTCATGCAAATGACGGGGCCACTGTCATACATCATCCGACTGGCCGATGGCCGCATGCTGAAAAGACACGTGGATCATGTGGTGCCTCGGGTCAGCGACTCTGAAGGGCCTGAGGACTGCGAGCGGGGCGTCCAGATCAACGCTCAGGCCTACCCGTGCATTCAGCCGCCTCTTTTGGCTGAACCCCCAGCGCCATTGTCGGACAACCCCTCTGCACTTACACTGCCGCTGGAAGTTCCTACCCAAGATCTGGAGCTGTTGCAACAGCCGGACCTCGAGCACTCCGACCCAGGCGACCTGGCGATGCCAGCCCCGCAACCCGCGGCTGCTGTCAGTCCAGCCATGACGCCTATGCCCGAGAGCCCTCCAACGCGACAGCGCAGGCGGCCTGAATGGTTCAAGGACTTTGTCCTCCATGGGTTCCGGGATATATATGCGGAAGTGAGCTGTGAACTGATTATGTGCATCATGTTTCTGGGTTGTGTTGTTGTTCGGGAACTGATACCATTTTGTTGCAATTTTCTTTTGTCTTCCTCAATGTTTGTGTTACACGTTCTTGGGAAGGGGGAAGACAAGAGAGGTTCAAAGATTTCAGGGACACTTACTTCTGTTTTTATTCACCTTTATGAAGGTCGTTCTCTTCATTTGTTCAACGTTGATAAAAACTTAAGGGTGGGGGTATGTGGTATACTCACCCTGCGCAGTGAGTTCAGTTCAATTGAGAGTTCAGTTCAGGGTGAGTTCTGCCAGTGCAGTGTTTGGA
Source organism: Theodoxus fluviatilis (assembly GCA_034096865.1). Taxonomy (NCBI): domain Eukaryota; kingdom Metazoa; phylum Mollusca; class Gastropoda; order Cycloneritida; family Neritidae; genus Theodoxus; species Theodoxus fluviatilis. The sequence goes on from JAWQFJ010010938.1 coordinate 34,540, forward strand.
ATAAACAGATTGACTTTGACTTGCCTGGGTTTGAGTCCACTTCTGTTGCTCTTGGCGATACTACACATAGATCTATGTTAGGTTACTTTTTATTTCATTAACCCCAGGGTTTGCATGTTCCAAGTTTTGGATGAAGTAAGGCTCCATCTCTTTTCACACACCAGCCTTTTTATTGAACAACTTTGTTCAATAGCGAGAGTGAGCTGAAAGATCTGTGTTGGTGATAGCAAGGTGCAAAGAGTTGTGACAACTTTAAAGAGTGAAATGAAAGATCTATGTTGGTGATAGCAAGGTGCAAAGAGTTGTGACAACTTTAAAGAGAGCTGAAAGATCTGTGTTGGTGATAGCAAGGTGCAAAGAGTTGTGACAACTTTAAGGCAAGACACGGGTCGAAAAGTTGGGAAAATTTCATATCTGGACGTTTTTGAGATAACATCAGTTTTGAGTAGTTCAAACACTTGCAAATGCCCCCACGTGTTTTTTTCGACCTGTCATTCGAAAATTAGTTGAATAAAATGGCTTTTAAAAACATCACTCCTCGTAAAAAACGTTAAAAACGTCATTGATGCATCGTATTTTATGACTTTTGGAAAAATTGTAACTTTCGATCTACTCTACGAAGAGGTTCACGCCCGGTACCATTGGAAAGCTCGTCTTTTCGATCGAGCACAGCAAGGGAAATAACTCCGCCAACTATAGTGGTCTATTTTTAGTTGATGATTTCAAACAGCGTACACAGGGTTGTTTGGAAACTCACTAGCCAATCATTGAGCTTAGAGAGGGAATTCCACTTGTTTCAACCAATCAGAGACTCCAAAGCGAGGATTCCCTGGCCCACAATGCATCGTAAACATGGCTGCCGCTTCAACGCTAATTCTCTCAGTTAGTTTATGTTTTGCACCAAATCGAATAAATTCGACTTCAATCAAACAATCAGAAAATGCCCATGAGTGAATAAACTCAACATTATGCTGCGACCGAAAAATAGTGGGTGAAGAGAGCAGCTTTCGGCTGCACGCACCTCGAAAATACTTCGCGGTCAAGGTCGAAAGTCTAGTTCTACTTCGTCAACGCCTGCGTTGACAGTGCCATCGCGATCGCTGCCTCCTCGTCCCTCCATCTCAACTGCCTCGATTCCGGAAGATACTTCAAACACATCGGCATCAAGGAGGAAGATACAGATGATGCAGGCAGAAGCGAAGCAGCCGATTGAAACCGATCATAAGTGGGTCAATGTGCACTTAGATCAGCTGAGTGAACTAATGAACGATGTTCTTTGCCCGAACTGTTTTCGGTCTGGTCTCACCTTCAGCATACTATACGATGAAAACAATGGCTTAGCCAGCAAACTTTGCTTGAAATGTGGAGCCTGTGATGCCAGAAGAATGAAGAAAGCTAATGTGGCAGCCTCTGTTCAGGCATAGCAACAGCGCCTACACTATGTGGCTTCATGCCTTCAACTCAAGGCATCAGAAGAGGAGGCTTCAGGAGGAAGAAGAAGGGGAAACCTAAGGTGCTGGAATGGCAAACTGACTTGTTGTTGACTCATTCACAGCATGTGTCTCTCTGAAGTTGCCTTTATTGACCTTGGCATTTCCTGTGTAGTAGTAGGGCTGATCCTTTCCTCTTGAGCATGAACTTTTCCATCCCTGCATTTTTTTGTACTGGGGACTGACTCACTGCACAAAAACACTAAAAACTGGAAACTGTAAGTTCAGTTTCATTTTTTAGCATGTGTAGTCCTGCCGGATGAATGTATGAATAAATGAAACAAGTTTTAGCCATGATGGATAGTTTTAGTAGGACTTATGCATGACTAAAAGTTGTTTTTGCCATTTTCTCAAAATGTGTTTTTTTCATAGAGTTCAAATCAATTAATTACTAAAACTCATCACAGGATGATGATGATGACTTGTAATTTTGCAGGTTTGTTACATATATAATAATTTATGAACATACAGACACTTTTTGCTGTGAACTGATTATTTGGCCAGATATGAATTTTTTTCTTTGATGTTGAACCTACTTTATCTGCAATTCGGATATTGATGTGGAAGCAATAAGTACATTTTTTTTACTTTTTGCATTACAAACATAATCTTCTGTACATTTAAAGATAAAGAGTGTACAATTTTAATGCAAAAAGAATTTTCAAGAAATATCAAGTAGTTAAGAAGTTATAGAGTTGTTCTCCCGAGTTCGTGACTGGATGGAGTGCTCTATTAAAGTTTCTTATAACCAGCTATTGTTTTGTTTTAGGCAAAGAAACATTGCATCAGGAGGTTGTACATATGTCCAAGAAACACCATGAGCAGTGGGATATGATGAAAGTAAAGTTTGTGCATGTTAGAGTAATAAATAATGTTAAATTGCCGTCAAAATGGTGGCCAAAAAGTGGAACGGCTGACCCAACACGCTCCACAAACTATCTGCAGCAAAGTATGCCATTGGTGTTTAAAAATTCTGCTGTGAATCTGTTGTTTAAAGTTTTATTTAGCTTTTCTCAGCAAGAAAACCGCAATGTCACAATAACTGTAAGTGAAAATTGACTTCAAAAACAGGGTAACGCACGCTTCATGCGAGGTCACAAGTACACTTGCTTTTTTCACAAGCCGCTTCCTCCCGAACGCATTCAACACACACCTCTAGGTTTTAAAATCGAAAGTACTGATTCAATAGATCAAACTCATACAGAAAACATTAGCATTTTGTGTGCAATGTTTAAAAAAAAAATTCTTCTTAAAAAAAGTCACAGATGAAGCGTGCGTTACCTTACAGTGGCCAGTAACAGCATTTCGCCGTCACAGATATATCTTGTCCAGTATCTGTTACGTAACAACTATATCCAGCTCTCATCTTGTCACATGAAAGGTGCTTGCCATTTACTTTAGTGACAGGTATTTGTTTACTCCAAACTCATTTGCATTTTAGAATTACAGGTTCTAAGAAGTCACGGTGTAATGGTGTTACTTTTGGGCAGGGTTATACTTAATGACACTGTTTTAAAAAAGTACTACTGCTGCTGCTTTTTTGGTTATATTCTCTGATACTGTAATGACTAAGATGTCCAAAAATGACATTAAGAATTTCTAAATTGAATGTTTAAAATTTAGTCCATTTTCCTGGTTTTAGTCATGAACTCGGGAGAACAACTCTATAGAAATTTGAAAAGATACAGAAATTTGCATATTTTTGCATGTTAGGCGGCCATTTTGGATTACCCATAATTCTAATTACTGTAAAACTTTGATGTTTTGATTTACTGTTATGAGTTCTTTCATGCCAATGAAACAAAAAAATTTCAATAAACATATTAAAAAATTTCATGGTTCCTAGTAGTGTCTTGCCTTAAAGAGTGAAATGAAAGCATCTGAATATTCTGTGTGGAGGGAGAAAAAGCAAAGTTTGTGAAGGGTAAGAAAGAGATCACTTTCAATGTACTGGCTTCAATAGAACACATCCAACAGATGTTTGCTTTCTAGAATCACTTGTGAAAATTTATGATAACTGGGGAAATGACAGGTGAAAGTGAGAGCGCACATTGAATTTAACGATGAATACAAATGTTTTCATTAAAAAAATTACCCATCATGCACATGTATACATAGATAGAATTTGTAATACAGGGTGACAGGGTAAAGTGCCAGTTTCTTTAGGGGAGTTCAGAAGGCGCAGTGCTTCATTGCGCTTACTCAGCGCTTAATGTGATTCACTCCTGAACGGCAATTTGGGGCGCGATTCACTCAGCGCTCACTCAGCGCAACGCAGCGCTGTGAATCACCAATCCGACGTGCAGCAGTAGGATTTCGCAGCAAAACAAAATGGCGTCTTCGATCCCGCACTGGCCGTCGACGCGTACAATAACCCTCAGAAACATCATTTTGGGACTGGAACGGGCTTTATTTGCCCCAAGCGCCCTGTATGCGCGAAGAATGGCAAGTAAGGATGACACCGTAGTGGACTTTATTCATGCAGAATACATGTAAACGTGCATAAACGATGTCTGTGGCAAAGAAAATATTTTCTTCGCGTCTATCAACACAACATGGGGCGCAGAAGATTTACCTCCCCTTTAACAAGTGAAGCGCTGCACAAAATCTGGGGCGTTCAGGTGAGCAATGAAGCGCTCAATTGCCAACATTAAGCGCTCATGCAGCGCGGAGTTCTTCTGAACAAGCCTTTTGTATGGCTTTCATGCTGACTGCAGACTTGCTGGGTGTGCACATGATGTTGCAGACCCCTGCAGCTCATGTTGTAGTCCCCTGCAGCTCATGTTGCAGTCCCCTGCAGCTCATGTTGCAGTCCCCTGCAGCTCATGTTGCAGTCCCCTGCAGCTCATGTTGCAGTCCCCTGCAGCTCATGTTGCAGTCCCCTGCAGCTCATGTTGCAGTCCCCTGCAGCTCATGTTGCAGTCCCCTGCAGCTCATGTTGCAGTCCCCTGCAGCTCATGTTGCAGTCCCCTGCAGCTCATGTTGCAGTCCCCTGCAGCTCATGTTGCAGTCCCCTGCAGCTCATGTTGTAGTCCCCTGCAGCTCATGTTGTAGTCCCCTGCAGCTCATGTTGCAGTCCCCTGCAGCTCATGTTGTCACCTCTGCTAGGCATGCCTTGGAGCAACATGATCTTTGTTGTCTCTGTGATAAAAGTGCTATTCATTACTGTATGTTGCCTATGCATGCATGCTGTGAAATGTTTGCCTTGCTAGACTTGTGAATTGTTACTGAATTGTGCAACTAATGTGACTTGTTATGTGACTTCTCACTTATGACTTGTGTCAGTCACATATGATTTGTGAATCACTGGTGACTGACTTGTGTGTGTCACATATGATTTGCAAGTCACTGGTGACATTAGTATGTCATGTGTGATTTGTGAGTCACTGGTGACAGACTTCTGCGTGTCTTGTGTGATTTGTGAGTCACTGGTGACAGACTTGTGCCTGTCTTGTATGATTTGTGAGTCACTGGTGTCAGACTTGTGTATGTCTTGTATGATTTGTGAGTCACTAGTGAGTGACTTGTGCCTGTCTTGTATGATTCGTGAGTCACTGGTGACAGACTTGTGCGTGTATTGTATGACTTGTGAGTCACTGGTGACCGACTTGTGTATGTCTTGTATGATTTGTGAGTCACTAGTGACAGACTTGTGCGTGTCTTGTATGATTTGTGAGTCACTAGTGACAAACTTGTGCATGTCTTGTATGATTTGTGTCACCGGTGAGTGACTTGTGCGTGATTTGCAACTGACTTATAAATGACATTTAGTTAATGTGTGACAAACTGATGTGAGACTTGTGACCGATTTGATTGTGCGAGATTGACTTGTGAATGACTTGTGACAGACTTCTAACTTTTGATTGACATGTGACACACTAGTGTGTGATCTGTGACTGATTTGCTTGCAACTTTGAAGAGTAACTGAAAACTGAACAGCAAGTGACCTTAGAAGGGAGTTGACTGACTGGTTTACATTGCAGGTCTGGAAATGGTCCACTCTTTTGCCAACATTGCGGCCATCTGGCTGCTGCTGCTGGTGGCAGGGGGAAGCAAGTTGTCTGTGGGCCTGGCCTTCCTGTTCAACACTGTGAGTGGCCCCACCTTCACAGCCTTGGACCTTGGTACTCTGCTGACACAGGGGTTGGGCGTGGTGTGCAGTGCAAAGCAGCATGCTTTGAGTGTGCTCCCAATGTGATGCAACAGCTGTTGCCTGAGTGCCCAGGGCAGGCAGCCGGCAGGGTGGGTGGTGGTGGTGGTTGGGGGGAGGGGGGGGGGGGGGGGATTCCTAGACAATTTGAATCACAAGTTGTTTTGGATGTTAAAATAGAAAGCCTGTCAGTGCTGTATAGTCTCTCAGTGCTGTGTAACCTGTCAGCGCTGTATAGCCTGTCAGTGCTGGGTAGCCACTCAGTGGTGTGTAGCTTATCAGTGCTGTGTGGCCTGTCATTGCTGTGTGGCCTGTCAGTGCTTTGTCACCTGTCAGTGCTGTATAGCCTGTCAGTGCAGTGTGGCCTGTCAGTGCTGTGTAGTCTGTCAGTGATTTGTCACCTGTCAGTGCTGTGTGGCCTGTCAGTGCTGTGTGGCCTGTCAGTGCTGTGTAGCCTGTCAGTATTGTATAGCCTGTCAGTGTTGTATAGTCTGTCAGTGCTTTGTCACCTGTCAGTGCTGTGTGGCCTGTCAGTGCTGTGTGGCCTGTCAGTGCTGTGTAGCCTGTCAGTGTTGTATAGCCTGTCAGTGCTGTGTGGCCTGTCAGTGTTGTGTAGCCTGTCAGTGTTGTATAGCCTGTGAGTGTTGTATAGTCTGTCAGTGCTTTGTCACCTGTCAGTGCTGTGTGGCCTGTCAGTGCTGTGTAGCCTGTCAGTGTTGTATAGCCTGTCAGTGTTGTATAGCCTGTCAGTGTTGTATAGTCTGTCAGTGCTTTGTCACCTGTCAGTGCTGTGTGGCCTGTCAGTGCTGTGTGGCCTAACAGTGCTGTGTAGCCTGTCAGTGTTGTATAGTCTGTCAGTGCTTTGTAACCTGTCAGTGCTTTGTCACCTGTCAGTGCTGTGTAGCCTGTCAGTGCTTTGTCACCTGTCAGTGCTGGGTAGCCTGTCAGTGCTTTGTCACCTGTCAGTGCTGTGTGGCCTGTCAGTGCTGTGTGGCCTAACAGTGCTGTGTAGCCTGTCAGTGTTGTATAGTCTGTCAGTGCTTTGTAACCTGTCAGTGCTTTGTCACCTGTCAGTGCTGTGTAGCCTGTCAGTGCTTTGTCACCTGTCAGTGCTGTGTAGCCTGTCAGTGCTGTGTGGCCTGTCAGTGCTGGGTAGCCTGTCAGTGCTTTGTCACCTGTCAGTGCTGTGTAGCCTGTCAGTGCTGTGTGGCCTGTCAGTGCTGTGTAGCCTGTCAGTGCTTTGTCACCTGTCAGTGCTGGGTAGCCTGTCAGTGCTTTGTCACCTGTCAGTGCTGTGTGGCCTGTCAGTGCTTTGTCACCTGTCAGTGCTGTGTAGCCTGTCAGTGCTGTGTGGCCTGTCAGTGCTTTGTCACCTGTCAGTGCTGTGTAGCCTGTCAGTGCTGTGTAGTCTGTCAGTGCTTTGTAACCTGTCACAGACCTGTGCACTTGTACGATAAAATCGTAATTTTTACGATTTTCGCCTGGCATGAAACGATAAAATCGTAATTTTTTCGATTTTCGCCTGGCATGAAAAATGTTATGATTTTTCACTCTACGGACCGGCATTACTTTTTTCTGTACAATTTCGGCCAGTTTCGGCAATTGCCGCGCTCGTTTTCAGACACCACGTGCGTTCTGACTCTCTCCAAAGTACAAACCTATCATATAACTCTACGTTTACTGACTCCAGTTCATGCAGAAGAGGTTTCTCTACAGTCTTCAGCTTGGCCAATCAAAAATCAGGCCGATTTTATGTGCGGTATAGTAGAAATTATGGGCTATACAGAGGGTGGAAGTGGACGCTCGAGGCAACATGTCGCGATCGCAAAATCTGTTTGAGGATTTTAATCCTTCAGCTGCCGAAGATGAAGATGATGAGGAAACTTTAGATGAAGTGATCAGGCAAGCTGTAATTAGCTCAAGAATGCCGACCTCTCAAGCTGCGAGTGATCGAGAGGTGGGAGAGGATGACAGTGAGGATTGGATGCGAACAGCTGATGAGTGATGATCCGCTAATTGCGCCGTTCACGGGCGAGTCGTTTAAATCTTACGATTTTTATCTTCTTGTCTTACGATTATTCCAATGGAGGGTGCACAGGTCTGCTGTCAGTGCTGTGTAGCCTGTCAGTGCTTTGTCACCTGTCAGTGCTGTGTAGCCTGTCAGTGCTTTGTCACCTGTCAGTGCTGTGTAGCCTGTCAGTGCTTTGTCACCTGTCAGTGCTGTGTAGCCTGTCAGTGCTTTGTCACCTGTCAGTGCTGTGTAGCCTGTCAGTGCTGTGTGGCCTGTCAGAGCTGTGTAGCCTGTCAGAGTTGTGTGGCCTGTCAGTGTTGTATAGTCTGTCAGTGCTTTGTAACCTGCCAGTGCTTTGTCACCTGTCAGTGCTGTGTAGCCTGTCAGTGCTTTGTAACCTGTCAGTGCTTTGTCACCTGTCAGTGCTGTGTAGCCTGTCAGTGCTTTGTCACCTGTCAGAGCTGTGTAGCCTGTCAGTGCTGTGTGGCCTGTCAGTGCTGTGTAGCCTGTCAGAGCTGTGTAACCTGTCAGTGCTGTGTAGTCTGTCAGTGCTTTGTCACCTGTCAGTGCTGTGTAGCCTGTCAGTGCTTTGTCACCTGTCAGTGCTGTGTAGCCTGTCAGTGCTGTGTGGCCTGTCAGAGCTGTGTAGCCTGTCAGAGTTGTGTGGCCTGTCAGTGTTGTATAGTCTGTCAGTGCTTTGTAACCTGCCAGTGCTTTGTCACCTGTCAGTGCTGTGTAGCCTGTCAGTGCTTTGTAACCTGTCAGTGCTTTGTCACCTGTCAGTGCTGTGTAGCCTGTCAGTGCTTTGTCACCTGTCAGAGCTGTGTAGCCTGTCAGTGCTGTGTGGCCTGTCAGTGCTGTGTAGCCTGTCAGAGCTGTGCCTGTCAGTGCTGTGTAGTCTGTCAGTGCTTTGTCACCTGTCAGTGCTGTGTAGCCTGTCAGTGCTTTGTCACCTGTCAGTGCTGTGTAGCCTGTCAGTGCTGTGTGGCCTGTCAGAGCTGTGTAGCCTGTCAGAGTTGTGTGGCCTGTCAGTGTTGTATAGTCTGTCAGTGCTTTGTAACCTGCCAGTGCTTTGTCACCTGTCAGTGCTGTGTAGCCTGTCAGTGCTGTGTAGCCTGTCAGTGCTGTGTAGCCTGTCAGTGCTGTGTAGCCTGTCAGTGCTGTGTCGCCTGTCAGAGCTGTGTAGCCTGTCAGTGCTGTGTGGCCTGTCAGTGCTGTGTAGCCTGTCAGTGCTGTGTAGCCTGTCAGTGCTGTGTCACCTGTCAGTGCTGTGTGGCCTGTCAGAGCTGTGTGGCCTGTCAGTGCTGTGTAGCCTGTCAGTGCTGTGTAGCCTGTCAGTGCTGTGTGGCCTGTCAGAGCTGTGTAGCCTGTCAGTGCTGTGTGGCCTGTCAGTGCTGTGTAGCCTGTCAGTGCTGTGTAGCCTGTCAGTGCTGTGTGGCCTGTCAGAGCTGTGTAGCCTGTCAGAGCTGTGTGGCCTGTCAGTGCTTTGTAACCTGTCAGTGCTGTGTGGCCTGTCAGTGCTTTGTAACCTGTCAGTGCTTTGTCACCTGTCAGTGCTGTGTAGCCTGTCAGTGCTGTGTGGCCTGTCAGTGCTTTGTAACCTGTCAGTGCTGTGTGGCCTGTCAGTGCTTTGTAACCTGTCAGTGCTGTGTGGCCTGTCAGAGCTGTGTAGCCTGTCAGTGCTGTGTGGCCTGTCAGTGCTGTGTGGCCTGTCAGTGCTGTGTGGCCTGTCAGAGCTGTGTGGCCTGTCAGTGCTGTGTGGCCTGTCAGTGCTGTGTAGCCAGTCAGAGCTGTTGTGGCCTGTCAGTGCTTTGTAATCTATCAGTGCTGTGTAGCCTGTCAGTGCTGGGTAACCTGTCAGTGCTGTGTGGCTTGTCAGTGCAGTGTAGCCTGTCAGTGCTTTGTAACCTGTCAGTGCTGTGTATCCTGTCGGTGCAGTGTAGCCTGTCAGTGCTGGGTAACCTGTCAGTGATGTGTGGCTTGACAGTGCAGTGTAACCTGTCGGTGCAGTGTAGCCTGTCAGTGTGTGTAACCTATCAGTGCAGTGTAGCCTGACAGTGCTGGGTAGCCTGTCAATGCTTTGTAACCTGTCAGTGCTGTGTAACCTGTCAGTGCAGTGTAGCCTGACACTGACAGTGCTGGGTAGCCTGTCAATGCTGTGTAGCCTGTCAGTGCTGTGTAGCCTGTCAGTGCTGTGTGGCCTGTCAGTGCTGTGTGGCCTGTCAGTGCTGTGTGGCCTGTCAGTGCTGTGTGGCCTGTCAGTGCTGTGTGGCCTGTCAGTGCTGTGTGGCCTGTCAGTGCTGTGTAGCCTGACAGTGCTGTGTAGCCTGTCAATGCTTTGTAACCTGTCAGTGCAGTGTAGCCTGACAGTGCTGGGTAGCCTGTCAGTGCTGTGTAGCCTGTCAATGCTTTGTAACCTGTCAGTGCAGTGTAGCCTGACAGTGCTGGGTAGCCTGCCAATGCTTTGTAACCTGTCAGTGCAGTGTAGCCTGACAGTGCTGGGTAGCCTGTCAGTGCTGTGTAGCCTGTCAGTGCTGTGTAGCCTGTCAGTGCTGTGTGGCCTGTCAGTGCTGTGTGGCCTGTCAGTGCTGTATAGCCTGTCAGTGCTGTATAGCCTGACAGTGCTGTGTGGCCTGTCAGTGCTGTGTGGCCTGTCAGTGCTGTGTAGCCTGTCAGTGTTGTGGAATATGAACAGTCTTTTTGTGACAGGCATGAGCTGTAAGCCATGTTTATCTGACTGACGCACTTCTACGGCAACCTCTTTAATTAAAAAGGAAAACAGTATGTGGCAGTTATTTTGGGTAGTATTGCCACTAGTAGTAATGTATTTTTGACTCACATGCGAAGCAAAAGTGAGTCTATGTACTGAGCCGTGTCGTCCGTCCGTCCGTCCGTCCGGGCGTCCGGGCGTAAAAAACTTAAACGTTGGATTTTTCTCGGAGACTATTAAGTTTATCAACACCAAATGTGGCATGATGGTGTATGATGACAAGGCCTCAAAAAACATACATAGTGACTTGACCTTGCTTCAAGGTCAAGGTCACAGGAGCCATAAATGTGGTCTCAAAAACAGTCATTTTTCACATTTTCCCAATTTTCTCCCACGTTATTGAGAATGGCAACCTTAGCTACAAGTGGTATATAGGTCAAAGCAAGCCCTATCTTTTGATACCAGTTTGGTTGACCTTGCTTCAAGGTCAAGGTCACAGGAGCTCTTCAAAGTTGGATTGTATACATATTTTGAAGTGACCTTGACCCTGAACTATGGAAGATAACTGTTTCAAACTTAATAATTATGTGGGGCACATGTTATACTTTCATCATGAGACACATTTGTTCACATATCATCAAGGTCAAGGTCACTTTGACCCTTATGAAATGTGACCAAAATGGGGTAGTGAACCACTAAAAGTGACTATATCTCATGGTAGAAAGTGCCAATAAGCACCATTGTTCTTCCTATGTCTTGAATTAACAGCTTTGTGTTGCATGACCTTGGATGACCTTGACCTTGGGTCAAGGTCACATGTATGTTGGTAGGAAAAATGTGTAAAGCATTTCTTTGTGAATGATGTCATTGGTAGGTTTAGTTGTTTGACCTTGACCTTGAAGGTCACCTGAAGGTCAAGGTCATATAAAGGTCAAGGTCAAGCATGTGAGTGGTATGGGCTTTGCCCTTCTTGTTGTTATACATGTATCTAAGAATATCTTGTAAGTGTAACTAATTTAGAGTGATGCACACGTTAAAACTTTTTTCTTACAGACAGTACATGCATACATCCCAGCCACACAACCCCCATTTATGGCAGAAAGTTATTTGTCTTTGCTCCCATCTGTTGGAGTTAATGCTTGATCCAGGCTTTGATACTACCCAAAATATTCTTGTTGCAGGCCTACCTGTTAGTGTGCAGCTACTTGAATGAGGGCAACTTGTTATCTGACAGTCTGATTGTCTACTTTGTGCTTGCTGCTACCTGAATGTGCTTGTTGCAGGCCGACCTGGTAGTATGCTGCAACATGAATGTGCTTGTTGCAGGCCGACCTGGTAGTATGCTGCAACGTGAATGTGCTTGTTGCAGGCCGACCTGGTAGTATGCTGCAACGTGAATGTGCTTGTTGCAGGCCGACCTGGTAGTATGCTGCAACATGAATGTGCTTGTTGCAGGCCGACCTGGTAGTATGCTGCAACGTGAATGTGCTTGTTGCAGGCCGACCTGGTAGTATGCTGCAACGTGAATGTGCTTGTTGCAGGCCGACCTGGTAGTATGCTGCTACCTGAATGTGCTTGTTGCAGGCATACCTGGTAGTATGCTGCAACATGAATGTGCTTGTTGCAGGCCGACCTGGTAGTATGCTGCAATGTGAATGTGCTTGTTGCAGGCCGACCTGGTAGTATGCTGCAACGTGAATGTGCTTGTTGCAGGCCGACCTGGTAGTATGCTGCAATGTGAATGTGCTTGTTGCAGGCCGACCTGGTAGTATGCTGCAACGTGAATGTGCTTGTTGCAGGCCGACCTGGTAGTATGCTGCAATGTGAATGTGCTTGTTGCAGGCCGACCTGGTAGTATGCTGCAACGTGAATGTGCTTGTAGCAGGCCGACCTGGTAGTATGCTGCAATGTGAATGTGCTTGTTGCAGGCCGACCTGGTAGTATGCTGCAACATGAATGTGCTTGTTGCAGGCCGACCTGGTAGAATGCTGCAATGTGAATGTGCTTGTTGCAGGCCGACCTGGTAGTATGCTGCAATGTGAATGTGCTTGTTGCAGGCCGACCTGGTAGTATGCTGCAACATGAATGTGCTTGTTGCAGGCCGACCTGGTAGTATGCTGCAACATGAATGTGCTTGTTGCAGGCCTACCTGGTAGTATGCTGCAATGTGAATGTGCTTGTTGCAGGCCTACCTGGTAGTATGCTGCAATGTGAATGTGCTTGTTGCAGGCCGACCTGGTAGTATGCTGCAACGTGAATGTGCTTGTTGCAGGCCGACCTGGTAGTATGCTGCAACGTGAATGTGCTTGTTGCAGGCCGACCTGGTAGTATGCTGCAATGTGAATGTGCTTGTTGCAGGCCTACCTGGTAGTATGCTGCAACGTGAATGAGGGTGACTTGTCTGATTTTCATTGTTGTGCCTATTGCAGACCTACCTGGTGGTTGGCTACTACTTCAATGAGGGCGACTTATTGTGGACTATGCCCCAGTGCGTGCTCACCCTCCGCCTCACTGGCATTGTGTTTGATGTTTATGATGGTCAGAAAAGAAGGGTAAGCTTGCCCTAGTTGGCTGCTACGTTGTACTGCTCATAGCAGAACTATTTTTTGTTTTTACTCATTGTAGGGGAACAATACCAGTGCTGATGATTGCTATTGAAATGATAGATGCACATGTATTGCAATTAGTAAACCAGTTGATCAACCAATCACCATAACCATCTCACCAACCCAACCCAAACCAACTCATTCACTCACCATCCATCAACTCCTCTACCAATACATCCACCACTCATCTGTCTGCCCGACTAAAATTTTTTTAATTATTAATTTTTGACTCACATGCGAAGCAAAAGTGAGTCTATGTACTCACCTTTTTCGTCCGTCCGTGCGTCCGGGCGTCCGAAAACTTTAACGTTGGATTTTTCTCGGAGACTATTAAGTCTATCAATACCAAATGTGGCATGATGGTGTATGATGACAAGGCCTCAAAAAACATACATAGTGACTTAACCTTGCTTCAAGGTCAAGGTCGCAGGGGCCATAAATGTTGTCTAAAAAACAGTCATTTTTCACATTTTCTCAATTTTCTCTGAAGTTTTTGAGATTGGATACCTGACCTATATATGGTATATAGGGCAAAGTAATCCCTATCTTTTGATACCAGTTTGGTTGACCTTGCTTCAAGGTCAAGGTCACAGGAGCTCTTCAAAGTTAGATTGTATACATATTTTGAAGTGACCCTGACCCTGAACTATGGAAGATAACTGTTTCAAACTTAATAATTATGTGGGGCACATGTTATACTTTCAACATGAGACACATTTGGTCACATATCATCAAGGTCAAGGTCACTTTGACCCTTATGAAATGTGACCAAAATGGGGTAGTGAACCACTAAAAGTGATCATATCTCATGGTAGAAAGTGCCAATAATCACCATTGTGCTTCCTATGTCTTGAATTAACAGCTTTGTGTTGCATGACCTTGGATGACCTTGACCTTGGGTCAAGGTCACATGTATTTTGGTAGGAAAAATGTGTAAAGCATTTCTTAGTGTATGATGTCATTGGTAGGTTTAGTTGTTTGACCTTGACATTGAAGGTCACCTGAAGGTCAAGGTCATATAAAGGTCAAGGTCAAGCATGTGAGTCGTATGGGCTTTGCCCTTCTTGTTAAAATGTTACTCTCTGTGGCATCTGGTCATGTTGGCCTGTCCACTGGAGAAGTGAGTAGACATATACTGAATGCTGACAGTGGCATTTTCTGAGGTTTTGGAAGATGGAGACACCTTACTTACTTTTCTCCGCCAGACAAATGTGACAATCTAGTGTTAGAAATGTCATAAATAAGCCTCATTGAAGAAGTAGGCTGGTTGTACCTGTAGCATGCCTGCAAGAGTATGTCTCTATGTGCAGGAGTTGCTGACAGCAGACCAAGTCAAGTCGGCCTTGCCCCAGGCACCCTCACTGCTGGAGCTGTTGGGTGTGTGCTACTTCTACGGCACCTTCTTTGTGGGGCCCCAGGTGAGTGAGTGCCTGCGGTGGCTTTCTTGGGATGCGTGCTACTTCTACGGCACCTTCTTTGTGGGGCCCCAGGTGAGTGAGTGCCTGCGGTGGCTTTCTTGGGATGTGTAAGGCCCCGTAGCATCTCCCATGTGCTGCTTAGCTAATAATGCACCAGATGCTCCATGCACATGGAGTATTCTCAGTAATGTCAAAAAGTGGCTTTAAAGATCTGAAATGATTTAATATCAAGCTGTATTATTAAAGCAGGATGATACTTCTGAGAGATTTTATTTTCCATGTTTGCAAATCATTTTGGTATTTGTATCTCTATTGATTGAATTAAACTGTTTCAATAGTGTGGACTTTAAGAAGAGTAAGTATTTTTTTCAAATATGAATGATATCAATACAGGATGAATGGAACATTTTGAATCTTTTATTAATTATGAGATTGCCTTTGTGGAAAGAAAGACATGTTGAAACCTGTTCAGTTGCGAAACCTTTGAGTGATAGTTATACAAACTTTCGTGAGCAAAGAAAAAAACATTTGAATTGCAAATGTGGCCTACCCCATTTTACCCCATTTATGAATCGGGTTCATGTCATTTTGTTACTGGAGGAGACCTCCTAAGGATGAAATCTGAGTCTTCCATGGGGAAAGTTCGTAAGCTTTCATGATTGATGATGTGTAGAATGTGAATTGACTTGTTGGATTGATCATTTTGTCCTTAATAATATGTGGTTTGGACATTGGTTCTTGTTGGTTGATGTTGAGTATTTTCTTGTATTCAGTACTCATACATTCGCTATGTGGACTTCGTGGAGAGAAGCAACTATCCTCCAGGAAGGTGAGAAAGGCAACACCTGTCTGAATCCTGTGGGAAGCTGGATGATGATTGGTTGCAAGACAACACTCATTTCATGTGGTCTGCTGTTGATTGGTTATCTATTAATAGGACCTTCTATGTCCTTGCATGTTGCGTTTAGATACTACCTATTTCTTTATCAGACTGAAACATTCTTCAGAAGAAAGGGTTTCTTCTCTTGCACCCTGTGAGCATGAAGAACTGTTTCCTCCAAATGTCCATGGCACTGAGTTTCTCAACTGCCAGTCAGCAAAAACAATGTGGGAAAAGAAAAAAAGTGTGCACTTCTGAGCTGTAGGAAAGTATCATCAGAGACATCTTTGATATCATATAGCTGAGTGGCATGCAGCTATTTTAGATTACCGTTCAGCACCCTGTTTTTCATGGGGTTTAGTCACAGTTGAAAGGCACATATTTCTCCTTTGTCAATTAGATTTTCCTGTGGAGTCAAAATGAACTACTACTAATTCCTTTTGGTTTGGAAATAAGTATTAAGTCACCATTGTTTGATTTTCATTGTTTAACTTTTTTTTCTTATTTTCTGCTCTATTGAATGGTGAAAACTATTTGACAATACAAATATTGGTTGCTGAGTTATGTGAGTTTTGAGAACTTGTAGTTTAAATGTTGCTGATGTTAGAAATAAAATTTTCCTTAGCAACTATGCATCAATTTTGTTTAAATTTTGACCACTCACTTACAATGGTGATCTGATAACTTGCACATAATTTGGCCACAAAATGTTGCTTCAGAGGCAGAATCATTAAGTAATTCCATGCTACCATCATTATGTTCCCACCCAACCGAAGTCGCCGTTACTTTAACCAGTTCATGAAAGCTGCCACTTGATTGGCTGTTAGCAATCATGTGATAGAATGAGCCAGTGGCATATGACAAGAGAAAGGCCAGACATTTATTGGCGTCTGCATCGGGGGTTACTGCTTCCCCTGACAAGCTAAGCGCAAGAGTTATCGCGCCTGCTTGATCAGTACACTGCATTATTGTTACTATGGCGGCAATGGACACTGAAAATTTCGAACGATGGCGTGTCCGGAATTGAAGCAGTTCCTACGGGAAATGCAACAGCCATTGTCGGGGACGAAAGCAGACCTAATTCAAAGGGTCAAGGGCTGTATTGCTTTGAAGGTAAACAAAGCAATCGGCAGGGAATACGACATAGACTGTGCTGACGCTTTGGCCCCAAAGTTTCCAAAACTAACAACACCATCGGGCCAAAAACTTCCTGATCCAGTCAGCCTCAAGACAGGATGGTGTTCGGCAGTGGATTTTTGACTCACATGCGAAGCAAAAGTGAGTTTATGTACTCACCCGTTTCGTCCGTCCGGGCGTCCGGGCGTCCGAAAACTTTAACGTTGGAATTTTCTCGGAGACTATTAAGTCTATCAATACCAAATGTGGCATGATGGTGTATGATGACAAGGCCTCAAAAAACATACACAGTGACTTGTCCTTGCTTCAAGGTCAAGGTCGCAGGGCAATAAATGTTGTCAAAAAAACAGCCATTTTTCACATTTTCTCAATTTTCTCTGAAGTTTTTGAGATTGGATACCTGACCTATATATGGTATATAGGGCAAAGTAATCCCTATCTTTTGATGCCAGTTTGGTTGACCTTGCTTCAAGGTCAAGGTCACAGGAGCTCTTCAAAGTTGGATTGTATACATATTTTGAAGTGACCTTGACCCTGAACTATGGAAGATAACTGTTTCAAACTTAATAATTATGAGGGGGCACATGTTATACTTTCATTATGAGACACATTTGGTCACATATCATCAAGGTCAAGGTCACTTTGACCCTTATGAAATGTGACCAACATGGGGTAGTGAACCACTAAAAGTGACCATATCTCATGGTAGAAAGTGCCAATAAGCACCATCGTGCTTCTTAAGCTTTGTGTTGCATGACCTTGGATGACCTTGACCTGGATCAAGGTCACATGCATTTTGGTAGGGAAAATGTGTAAAACAGTTCTTAGTGTATGATGTCATTGCTAGGTTTAGTTGTTCGACCTTGACCTTGAAGGTCACCTGATGGTCAAGTTTATGTAAAGGTCAAGGTCAAGCATGTGAGTCGTATGGGCTTTGCCCTTCTTGTCCTGCAGATTTTCGGGATGCAGACCTGTACAACTATTTTGTTTTGAGAATAAGAGTAGTCGTGAACTCCCCTCCCGAGCTTGTGGCAGCCTGTGGGGTGTCAATCTCCTCACAATATCCCTCCCCCCTTGCATAACAGTCCCACGGTTGTACCTGTGTGTGGCCACTACAACACGAGCATGTACAAGGGAATATGCGCTAAACAGGCTGTTTTTAACCGGACTAACACTTTCCTTTGAAACAAGGTTTGACGTGTACATAGTGTTCCCAGGGCTTGCTCTGGCAGGGCGCACAAACCGCCATATTGTCCTCGGCTGGAACACAAAACGCTCATTTTCAGGATTACTGACACACAAACATAGGCACCGTACCTAAATAACGGTATTAATGTCTCAAAGCACAAAGTAGAGTACATCAATAGTTAACTCATTGCTTACACAGGGATAGCATTAGGAAATTTACCTCTGTACGCAGTGTTTTTTCAAGGTTTCAAAAAATTACACAAAGTCCTAATTTAGAATAACTGTTTAATGGTTGGTACCACAAGAAAGATAATCATTTGCACTTTCTAGCTGAAGTGCTGAATAGTTACAATATGCAGTAAGAAAATTGTGGGGAAAAAATTTAAATACCAGGTACATGCAATTTTGATTTTCTTTTTTTTTTACACCTAATGTATTGTACTAATAGTCAAGAGATAGATTTTGCACAACAGTTCTGAAATCAGTATTTCCATATCAAACTATATTGATGAATGATTGACTACAGAATAAAACATGCTTGAAAAATATTTTTTTAGCAAGTCAGAGAGGTGAAATCAGAAAATATACACTTCCTCACTGCAATCTGTCTCTGAATAGAAGAAAAGTCTCAGAATAGCCCTCTGAGAGAAAGAATGCACCCTACTTGGCATAGTCCTCTTTTGTGTGGTACAGTTCATTGGAGGAGTAGAGAAGGTTTTTGGCATCCTCTGCATCCGAATCGATGTCTGTGACTGCTGTAAACACCGTTTCCATCTCTTCCTCTCTCTCTGACGTCGACGGCGACGAAGTCACACGCGGCTAATCACAGTAAAGCATCAGCCGAAGTCGATTTGTCTTCGCTGTCAGCCACCTCTGCATTCTCGTTGACTGGGACTATTTCCACATCAGAATCATCAAGATCTTCTTCAGAAGTCCAATATCCACCTAGATCTTCAGTATCAGACCCTTCTTCCATCCACACTTCTAATACTTCAGCATTTTCATCACCGCTCGATCTCCTTTGACAACGCGATGCCATGTCGACAAGCCAGAATGTAAACAGGACGTAGGGTGAGCGTAGCTTCTACTAAATTTAGCTTTCTCACGGGGACTATACTAAAGAAAAGGTCACTCCAACGAACACAAATTGGTTAGAGAGTAAATAGCTGTACGAGTTACTTCCCTTGAAGCAACCACGGAGATAGAAAAAATTCATTACGGCGACCGCAACCACGTAGTTGCGCTGTGTAGCCAAAGGGTGTTGGCATCATCGCAATCACGTGGTTGCGCTGTGTAAGCAATGAGTTAATGAATATTGCTACATTATTGACTCACATGCGAAGCAAAAGTGAGTCTATGTACTGAGCCGTGTCGTCCGTCCGTCCGTCCGTCCGGGCGTCCGTAAAAAACTTAAACGTTGGATTTTTCTCGGAGACTATTAAGTCTATCAACACCAAATGTGGCATGATGGTGTATGATGACAAGGCCTCAAAAAACATACATAGTGACTTGACCTTGCTTCAAGGTCAAGGTCACAGGAGCCATAAATGTGGTCTCAAAAACAGTCATTTTTCACATTTTCCCAATTTTCTCCCACGTTATTGAGAATGGTGACCTTAGCTACAAGTGGTATATAGGTCAAAGCAAGCCCTATCTTTTGATACCAGTTTGGTTGACCTTGCTTCAAGGTCAAGGTCACAGGAGCTCTTCAAAGTTGGATTGTATACATATTTTGAAGTGACCTTGACCCTGAACTATGGAAGATAACTGTTTCAAACTTAATAATTATGTGGGGCACATGTTATACTTTCATCATGAGACACATTTGGTCACATATCATCAAGGTCAAGGTCACTTTGACCCTTATGAAATGTGACCAAAATGGGGTAGTGAACCACTAAAAGTGACTATATCTCATGGTAGAAAGTGCCAATAAGCACCATTGTGCTTCCTATGTCTTGAATTAACAGCTTTGTGTTGCATGACCTTTGATGACCTTGACCTTGGGTCAAGGTCACATGTATTTTGGTAGGAAAAATGTGTAAAGCATTTCTTTGTGTATGATGTCATTGGTAGGTTTAGTTGTTTGACCTTGACCTTGAAGGTCACGGTCATATAAAGGTCAAGATCAAGCATGTGAGTCGTATGGGCTTTGCCCTTCTTGTTCATATTGAGTTGTGCGTCAAAATCGAATCAAGTCAAAAGTAGGGCTACAGAGTTGTACTATACTAGACAGCTTCTCGAGTAACTGTGTAGTTCGGACAGAAAACTGTTCACATATGCTTTACCTACTCTCAGGATAAGTTCCTGAGCTAAGTGTTTGCAGACAATGGGGATGAACGAACAAACGAATGCATCAATAAATACATAATGATCGACGAAACGAATGAATGAATGAACAAACGAATGGAGCTTTACTGCTTATTAGCCTATGACGGCTAGTTAAGACCAATAACAAGAACATCACTGGAGCAAATGAGACTAAGAGCGAGTCAAGCCTTGATGCCCATAGTTTAACTTTTTTCATGTTTCGCGTAAGGAGACATGATGGGTCTATTTGTAACATCAACAAAAAGGATAAACAAAGACGAACACGGAAACATGAGGAGGACAGCAACGACAACAATGAATATGCGAATGCATTTAATGATATTTTTAACGAGTCAATGTAGTTTGTGCGAGCTCTTTTCAATAATCATGCACTGCATTCCTGCAGCAGAAATGCTGAGAATGAGAGAGACCTAGTATTCAACAGCACTTCACTACCCCCGATCCACGCCATAATTAGTTACATCTGCTTGCAAGCTCAAACCTAGCTTCGTCACTTCATGCCTGCATACTGCGACAATAAACGAGCAACAGATAAACTGCTTAAAAACCGAAAATGAACACCTCTTGGTACTCTCTCACTGCGTTCTGAAACCAATTTGTACTGACCCGGAGTCACTAGGCCTACCCTAGAGACCACTTTTTGGTTTCTCCGCGCGAAAGAGCACCAGCGGCAAATACTCCTGATTACCAGCTTCGTTGCAGGCGCCAATACACCTTCTTGTCTGTTTTTGACTCACATGCGAAGCAAAAGTGAGTCTATGTACTGAGCCGTGTCGTCCGTCCGTCCGGGCGTCCGTAAAAAACTTAAACGTAGGATTTTTCTCGGAGACTATTAAGTCTATCAACACCAAATGTGGCATGATGGTGTATGATGACAAGGCCTCAAAAAACATACATAGTGACTTGACCTTGCTTCAAGGTCAAGGTCACAGGAGCCATAAATGTGGTCTCAAAAACAGTCATTTTTCACATTTTCCCAATTTTCTCCCACGTTATTGAGAATGGCAACCTTAGCTACAAGTGGTATATATGTCAAAGCAAGCCCTATCTTTTGATACCAGTTTGGTTGACCTTGCTTCAAGGTCAAGGTCACGGGAGCTCTTCAAAGTTGGATTGTATACATATTTTGAAGCGACCTTGACCCTGAACTATGGAAGATAACTGTTTCAAACTTAATAATTATGTGGGGCACATGTTATACTTTCATCATGAGACACATTTGGTCACATATCATCAAGGTCAAGGTCACTTTGACCCTTATGAAATGTGACCAAAATGGGGTAGTGAACCACTAAAAGTGACTATATCTCATGGTAGAAAGTGCCAATAAGCACCATTGTGCTTCCTATGTCTTGAATTAACAGCTTTGTGTTGCATGACCTTGGATGACCTTGACCTTGGGTCAAGGTCACATGTATATTGGTAGGAAAAATGTGTAAAGCATTTCTTTGTGTATGATGTCATTGGTAGGTTTAGTTGTTTGACCTTGACCTTGAAGGTCACCTGAAGGTCAAGGTCATATAAAGGTCAAGGTCAAGCATGTGAGTCGTATGGGCTTTGCCCTTCTTGTTTAATAGGCTGATTCTGACATTTTGGCCAGTAAAATGATTCCTTACAGAAAGCAGGAAGGCAGCTTATTCTATGCATGTGAACTTCTGGGATGATGGCTCCGAAAGGATGCTATTTTTGGGATGCCATCGATTAAAATCTAGAACAAAACAAAAGGGTTGCTTTGAATAAAGGTATATTTGGGTCACTTGGAGCAATTTTCCCACATTTTTGACACATGCGAAGCAAAAGTGAGTCTATGTACTCACCCGTTTCGTCCGTCCAGGCATCCGGGCGTCCGAAAACTTTAACGTTGGATTTTTCTCAGAGACTATTAAGTCTATCAATACCAAATGTGGCATGATGGTGTATGATGACAAGGCCTCAAAAAACATACACAGTGACTTGTCCTTGCTTCAAGGTCAAGGTCTCAGGGGCTATAAATGTTGTCTAAAAAACAGTCATTTTTCACATTTTCTCAATTTTCTCTGAAGGTTTTGAGATTGGATACCTGTCCTATATATGGTATATAGGGCAAAGTAAGCACTATCTTTTGATACCAGTTTAGTGGACCTTACTTCAAAGTTGGATTGTATACATATTTTGAAGTAACCTTGACCCTGAACTATGGAAGATAACTGTTTCAAACTTTATAAATATGTGGGGCACATGTTATACTTTCCTCATGAGACACATTTGGTCACATATCATCAAGGTCAAGGTCACTTTGACCCTTATGAAATGTGACCAAAATGGGGTAGTGAACCACTAAAAGTGACCATATCTCATGGTAGAAAGTGCCAATAAGCACCATTGTGCTTCCTATGTCTTGAATTAACAGCTTTGTGTTGCATGACCTTGGAGATATTGCATACTGCAGTTTACCAATACACCCAATCATTCATGAAAAATAAAAAGTCAACCAGGGGCCCAAAAACAGTTTGCACAAAAAGTTCAACTTTATTTCTACCTAAAACAGTAAAAACATGTATATGAACATACTTATTTCCAAAGTTATTGATGTTCAAAGACGATATATCCTGAAACCACAAAAAATGCTTTTACAACTTCAGTGCATCATAACTGCTACAAAATGTTTTTTGAAAGCAACCAATGACAATCATCTTTAACATACACTATGTACACCTTAAGAAAAGTAGTAAACTTGCAATAAAAGTGACAACATTGATCAGAAGGATGGTTGACAGATAAATGACGCTAAATTTAGAATAATTCCGTCTTTTCCGTTTCCTGTAGACCTCAGGAGTCATCACTAGATAAAGAAATCATTCTAAAATTGAAAACCAAACATCTATAAATCATATCCACATAACAGATAGATATTTGACTCAATCACAATGACATGGATGGACTCAAACGAACCCCCCCACCCCAAATTTTTTTTTCAAAAACGGGGTCAAACTCGCAGTTACTTGCTTCAAGGAAAACAATCCCAAACTTCTTCAATTTCAGTACAACCTAACTTATGGCCATAGAAAAGCAATCAGAAATGCATACATGCAAGCTTTAAGGGGGCACACAGCCTTTGCTACTTCATCAAAAATCAAGTTTTGAGTTTAACACAAATGAAGGTGCTCAGCACCTGCGTACTCTTGACCCAACACCCCCTGCGAGAGCATTCCAAACTGCTGAGCAGCGATTGAGAGACAACGGCATTCTAAAAATAGCTTGAGCGAGAGGGGTGCCGCAACAGTGGACTAGCCCAATTGTAAGCTTAGTCAGCAATCGCCAACTCCGCCTGTGTACGTTCGACATTCCAATCTGTCAGCGTCGCCAGTGATAGCCAGGATTAACTGCTGGTACCCACAAACTGTCGGTTTTCACAATAACGAGTGCAAAGTAAACCATTACAAGTATGGGAGACAAAAGAAAAACGTTTTTGCTTTCGAAATTCTGCAAACATACTCAAGAATCCATCACTTACCTGCCACAAACGACGGAAATCTGTTCGCGAGTGTCGCTGTGTCGACCGTGTGGTTGTTGATCGTTGCTGACAGATACAGCAAAACTCAACCAAAAGGCACTAAAAACGGTGAAACGTGTTTCTCTCTGCGATGTGTCTCGTTCTCTTTTATTTTCAAACGATCTCGCGTGCTTGTTCGTCACGTACGGTAAAATACTTGGAAATTTTCTAAATAAACTGAAGGCTGCTGATCGTTGCATCATCTGACAGACGCTGGTCAGAGATCGAAGAAAATGCTTCCTTTTTGCGACTTTTTAATTCTGTTGCTGAAATAACGACTTTCCGATGCAGATTATCCATGAAATAACACCACCAAGCAAAAATAACAACGTAAAAAAGGCATCCGATCTGTAAAAATAGGCCTGCTTTGCAGGGAAGGCACGTGCGTTTTTTCTGACAGACGACTTCTGCTGACTGGCGAAAATTTTCCATTGGGGCTTTTAACGTTCTAATTCATTTTTATTTTTTATTTTGTTGATTCAGAGACTTAAATTGTGTATAGCTGGATTGAATAACACAGTTGTTATTAAATTTGGGTGTTGTTTTCGTGTCTGCACTCAAACTTCGAAATGTGGTCATGACACAGAAAGTAAATGCCGTCTGTCAAGATCCACACAATCGCTTTTAAAAAAACGCTCTCGCAAGCACATGCTCAAACTTTTTTTTTTTCATTTTAAATTTTTTATTTCAATTATTACTCTGATGCGTGCACAACAGAAAAAATAATGAAAATCAACACAGTAAACAAGTAATTTGAACACAAAGTTTACACACATCCAAGAGCTCAGTTATCGTGAAACCTGCC
>JAWQFJ010010939.1:0-60000 GCA_034096865.1 Theodoxus fluviatilis
CTTCAGACTTCAGACTTCATCTTTATTTCGGCCGACGACCCACAGTATAAAATTACACGATTATATTCATATGTGCACGTGTTTAAGCATCGAAGTTATAATGTACAGTGATGATTCAATGGAAAAATATATAGGAGACCTGATTATGTATATAACGTGGAGTTGGATTTCTAAGTATTTACAGTTGCTTTTTACTAGTGTTCATGTTTACATAAAACATGAACATATACATGTATGTAGGCCTACTCGTTTTCGTTGAGTTATGAAGTAACAGTGGAAGAATGTATGTTCAGCATCACATATCTACAGGGTCTGATATCATTTCAACCATTTGGTTGAGTAGTTTCAAAGCATGGAAAATGTACATTGAAACATCTGTCCAGCAATTTTGTCAGTCTCATATGATTGTTTCTCGTTATGTTTTTATATGTATTTCTTTCGTGCTTCGCGAAATGTGTTACAAACAAACAGAAAATGCTCCTCGTTCTCTGCTTCATTTCTGCAGAATGGACAATTCATATTTGATTCTTCATCACTCTTATATCGCTTGTTTGTGTTTAGTTCACAGAGCCCAAATCTAAACCTAATATAGACATCTCTAAATTTCTTTATGTTAATATCATTCAGATAATTTTCGCATTCAAATT
Organism: Theodoxus fluviatilis; assembly: GCA_034096865.1. Classification (NCBI taxonomy): domain Eukaryota; kingdom Metazoa; phylum Mollusca; class Gastropoda; order Cycloneritida; family Neritidae; genus Theodoxus; species Theodoxus fluviatilis. The sequence continues at coordinate 648 of JAWQFJ010010939.1, forward strand.
TACAGGTATTTTTGTATCTTCTGTATACAGAGAAACATTCACTATAATTCAGCCTGAAGGACCAGTCCTGGTAGAAGCAGTCTCGAAGTCTTTGATGAAGAGTTCTCACAAACATTCTCTCATTTGCAGAACCGCCGCTTTTCCAGACATGCAAAACCCATTTTTCACAGAAGCGCATCTACAGTATTAGACCAGTTATTTTTGCATATTGCAGAGGTCAGCATAAGATACGCTTGCTTTGGGAGCCTGTCTGCCGGCATCTTGCACGGCCTCAACCAATATTTTATAGCTCTAATGGCAGAATGTGTATAAATGATATCTACCTGTCTCTCCATATACAATAGTGTTGGGAGATCTTGCATCTACGTTCAGGAATCGCTTACAGGCAATCATATGTATCTTTTCTATATTTTCTCGGCCTGTAAGACCCCATAGTTCTGCACCATAGAGAAGAGAAGGCAATATCTGGGCATCAAATAATTTAAAGTACACATATGTATTGAGACTATGGATGCACCACATGGTTTTCAGCAACTGAATAGTTTTTTGCTTGCCCTTAACTGCTTGGGTTGTCAAGAGCTGTTTCAATGGACAATTTTGTATACTAAAGACGAACCCTAAGTACTTGTATGAATTAACAACTTCAAGAGTTGTACTGCCTAGACTCCACCTCTCACCTCGTGCCAAGTGTCTGTCCCCCACGTCGACAAACAGTTATCTTGGTCTTGTCAGTATTGACAGTTAGATCAAGTTTTTTTTATACCACATGTAAGTTATTGATCTGACACTGTAATCCTATTGGAGTGGTGAATAGGAGTACTATGTCATCAGCAAATAAGAGGGAATATATTTCCGCTATGCCAGGTAGCATATGTATCCCATCCTTTTCGTGTTTGCGGACGTAGTCAGCCACATGTGAGACATACAGGGAGAATATTATCGCACTCTCAGTTGCGCCTTGCTTTACGCCAACCGGGCATTCAAAAGATTCCGACAATGCGAGGTCCCATCTAACACACGCTTGCATATTGGAATACATTGCTTTGATCATATTAATATATTTAGTTGATACTCCTATTTTCTTAAGAATTTGCCAAAGGCATGCGTAATCTACAGAATCGAAAGTTTTTCTGTAGTCCACGAAAGCAGCATAGAGCTTTCCTCTGCCACTGCCATAAATATACTTCACTGCGATTGAATAAAGTGTGAATATGTGATCAATTGTGGAATGGTCTGTTCGAAATCCTGCTTGTTCTGTGTCAAACTTATTGTTTTCTTCACTCCAATTTTGGAGGCGTCTAGTTAAAATGGAAGAGAAAAGTTTCCTCATTGTGCTAAGTAGGGATATATACCTCTGTAATTCTGGGGGTCTTGTTTGTCCCCTGCTTTATAGCTTTATAGATTGGAATTATCACTGATTGGCTCCAGCTTTTGGGAACGTACTGTTTCCTCATACATTACATAGAATAACTTATGGAGAAAGGGCAGTATCTGATTGCAAGCTACTTTAAGGTAATCCCCTGATATTTCGTCTAGCCCAGGAGCCATTTTGCTGCCCACATTTTTAATTGCAAGTTTAACTTATTCCGTTGTTATTGGAGCATCAAGTTCTTCAATGGTCACTGTTCTATCTTGGTTTGCAATAGAGGGGACAGCCGCTGTGGGACACCTGACTTCTCCTAACAAGTTCTGGAAGTAGCTTTTCCATGTTTCTAGTTCAAAAGCTGGCAGCTGCACTTTTTAAAAATTAAGCTGGCGGATCTTAGACCAGAAGGCATGAGAGTTCTTTTGATCTGTAATCAGATTCTGGCTTGTTGTCATTTGGAATTATTTTTTCTTTTCTCGTGTGATTATTTTGTAAGTGTTTCTGAGTTGGATATACATATCTATCACTTCCCTCCACCTTCATTTACACAATTCTCCAATTGTTCTTGTTTTCTTGTCTAGGGGTATCACAAGTGGAGGGGGAATAATTAATTCACTCACTCACTGCTCGCATGACATGATACAATGTTCATTAAGGATATTCTTTAATGGAACTGAATCATGAATAAAGATCCATTTCAAGGCAAATGAATAAGATATGTCACTCAATTTTATCAGTCTACCCTCTGACTGAAACGTAGAGGATTGCTTCCTCTGAAACAACAACGAACTTGACCCCAAAATTACTCACGAGTTTTCAAGCAGATGGGCGACGCTGTTCTTCACTGACGAACTTTTGCCCAAAGAACGCTGTCCATTCAGACCAACACACACACACTATCTCTCAAGGCTACCCCTTGGAAGGAGAGGTTAGAAAAGCCATAGACACTGGTGGTGTATCCACACATAACATGACACTACCTGTGGGGGTCCAGATTTGTACACTCAGCCAGCGTTTCGCACCGACTGAGGGAAAATTCTCCATACAACGAAAACGGCCTCAGAATCCAGCGAAGCTTGTTCTTTCATTCAAGGAAGGATGCTGTTCTTAATACTGCAGTCAGATGGTCGGGGGAGAGGACTTAAAGAATTTCTTTAACGTGTCCCACTGCAACACGGAGCGGCTTCCTACTCACGTCTCTTCTCGACGCTATTCTAGCTGCACACTGGTTCAACCCTCAAACGCCTCCAGCCAGGGAAGCGCCACACAGTGCACACGTGACCACCCCCCCCCCCCCCCCCCTCCAACCAATCAAACCATCACTGCCTCCTCAATGGTCCTAGCCTGCTCCCGCCAAACCTCGCATTTCAAACCACACAGAAAATAGGACAAAGGTCGGGCCACAATTCCCGCCAAACCTCGCATTTCAAACAACACAGAAACTAGGGCAAAGGTCGGGCCGCAATTCCTGCCAAACCTCGCATTTCAAACAACACAGAAAATAGGGCAAGGGTCGAGCCACAATTCCCGCCAAACCTCGCATTTCAAACAACACAGAAACTAGGGCAAAGGTCGGGCCGCAATTCCTGCCAAACCTCGCATTTCAAACAACACAGAAAATAGGACAAGGGTCGGGCCGCAATTCCCGCCAAACCTCGCATTTCAAACAACACAGAAAATAGGGCAAAGGTCAGACCGTCATTCCCGCCAAACCTCGCATTTCAAATAACATAGGGAATAGGACAAAGGTCGGACTGTAACAATATCCTTGTCTGTTTTAGACAGTGTATGTCTGTGTAGGAAGAGCGCTCGTTTGGCTTTTATTTTGGCTTGTTTGCAGTAGAGGTCACACCATTTGGCACTTCCGCGGAATTTATAAGAATTCGATTTTACAGTACGACGCATGCATTCTGCTTTAGCAAGCATTTCTTGGGTAGCTATTTGCACGGCTAATTTTATGTCAGTATCTATGATTTTACATGCTTTTTCTATGCTTAGACGAAATTCTGGGGTATTCAGGTTGTCTACAACTTCTTGGATTTTGTCCTCTTCCCAGACCATTTTGGTAAGAGTTTTCTGTTGGCGGACATGTGTATGTTTATGTATCACTTTACCTAAAGTTATCTCAATTGGCATATATGGTCAGAATGAATTTGGCTGCCTACTTTGAAAGAAACATCACTTTGAAAACCGTCCAAGCACATCAGACAGTAGCCTATTACGCTTTCTCCACGACAAGTAAGTAAATTTACCTTCTTCGTCGCTCATGACACTTGCATTTAAAATGTACAGGTTAAAGATTTTGCATAGACCGACTTTGTTTGTTTTCAGATCTTGGGAGTGACGGAATTTAGTTTTTTTTAATACTGAGGATACTGTGCATATTTATGCTTGGGGTCGGCTCTCTATTGCGGGGGGCCGCTTTTGCGGGATTTTTTTGGGTCCAAAGTTCTTAAGGTCATTTTGATTCTTTTGTCCTAAAACGCCTAAAAAACCATAACATTTTTGTTACTTTTTAACTGAGATTTTATTTCGGGGTTTTTTCTCCAAAAATTTATTGATCAGGTTTTACCGATAGCGCTCAGCCTAGGCCGCACCCACCACTCCGCCTGACTGACTTAGCCTGTCCAGGGAGTTTCACCTAAACCCGGACGCGTTACTTTTCGTCACGTTTGTGTCCAACATCAGCGTCGGGCCCTGGAGTTAGGGCGTAGGGACCACCCATTGAGAGTCAAACGTGGGATGGAGTTAGAATATAAAGCTTCACCCGTTAGTAACAAAACATTTATGTTTTTTTTTGGCGTTTTAGGACAAAAGAATCAAAATGGCATTAAGAATTTTTGATTTTAAACAAATCCCGCAATAGCGGCTCCCCGCAATAGCGGCCCTCCGCAATAGCGGCCCCTCCCCTTTATGCTTTCATCATCATCTATTTCGTTTATATTTCATGTTCCAGTTCTGGCATTGAGGTCATCTAAAATGAGTATCTCGGCTTCAGGATGTAATTCTTGTAGACGAAGGAGTTCGTCTTCGATCAACAAGATATTGCATTTTGCTTTTTTTCCAGTATAGTATGGAGAATCTAACGGTGGTATATAGACGCAAATCATTATTAGATCTTTCATATTATAGTTTGAAAATCTTACTATTATCATATTTTCTACTTTGCTTTGGATTTGTATAACTGTGTGGCCAATGTTTTTTCTTATTGCTACAACTACTCCTCCAGATCGTCTCCCGTGATGGGACAGTTTCATAGCCTCGACATGGAAAACCCAATGCTCATTAAAATATACGTTGAAGTAAAAATTGTCTGCTGTAAACGTTTCCATTAGACAAAGAACGTCAAAAAGTAAAATGTACTCCACAAAGTCTGGTACATTCAATTCAGAGATGAAACCTTCTATATTCCAACAGACAATACGGAGGTTAAAACCAGCCTCAACGGCAGTCTGTTCAAACTGGCATTAATCGGGCTCACCTACTTCTCCAGTGTCATTGTCTGGTATGGGTCGTCGGCTTCGTAGTCAGGTTGATGAGGTGTGAGCACCAGTCTCTGAAGCAAGAGAAGTCCAACAACTCCGATTGTTGTGTCGGAGCCTGCCTCGATTTGGGAATGGTCAGATCGTTTTTGTGATATGGTTTTCGTTGGAGATCGTTTAGGTTCATCTTCGTGTCCGTTTGTCTTCAGAGTTTCTAAGTAACTATCGGGCTGTAGATAATCTTTATTTGCTTCCCTTGTTATTTGAGTGGCATTTCTGTGGTCTTCATTTCCAACTATTGTTATCAAGTTACTGGTTGTTCTAGGATAGTTTTTTTTTCTTGTGGTAGTTTGAGGTATAACTGAAGAGGTGTTTTATACTATCTGGTCCTTTACGTTGGCTAGGACAGGTTCTGTCAACTCGATACTTTTTCCACTTTATATTTCTTCCCTGAGCATTTTCTGCGACTCTCTCATTCCCTCGTTGGTATTGTTTGTGTTGAAACGTAGAGAATATTTGGCTCTGTTGGTCAGTTCCATTCATCATAGTTGTGTGCTGCCTTGATATGGTATCTTCAGATAACTTTATCCCCTTCCTTCTCAGACGGTCCCGCCCCTGTTGGAGTAGCATTAGTTTGTCTGTGAGAGATAAAAAGGTAACTAAGAGAGGTCGAGGATCGTTGGGGTGTGCATTTCTCTCCTTTCCAATTCGTTCTACAGACATAATGTCCCTCTCTGTCCATGTTGCGTCTGGCAGCACTTCCTGCACATGCTATTGAACTTAATGAAGACATCTCCACAAACAACAGCAGCATTGGCAAAGTTGAAGCCAATATGGCGTGACAGAAATATCACTCTCGCGTCGAAGATCAGGCTCATGCGCACGCTGGCCATCTCCGTATTCTTGTATGCATGCGAGTCCTGGACTCTCACATCTCAACTACAGAGACGGATACAAGCCCTGGAAATGAGATGCTACCGCAAGATTCTGAACATCTCATATAAAGACCATGTCACGAATGAGGAAGTCAGCAACAGGATCAGGAGAGCAATTGGACATTACGAAGACCTGCTCTCAATCGTGAAAAGCAGAAAGCTGAAGTGGTACGGTCACGTGTCAAGAGGCAGTGCGCTGGCCAAGACCATCCTGCAAGGTACCGTACCAGGTGGGAGAAAGAGAGGCAGGCAGAGAAAGAGGTGGGAAGACAACATCAAAGAGTGGACAGGCTTGACCTTTGCTGACTCACAGCGAGCCACAGAGGATAGAGATCGATGGATGAAGATTGTCCGAACGTCATCAGTGGTGCCTCAACAACCCATCTCAGGGTTAAGAGACTGAACTGAACTGAACTGAAGACATCTCCAGTAAGTTTCTCTTGAATCTTCAGGGACACCAAACATCCGAACGCTGTTTTGTTTCATTCTTCTCTTCATATCATTATTCCTGTATTCCATCATTTCAAAACGACTGCATTTTTATCTTGTTATTTTCATGTTGTAGTTGTCTGTAGCTTTCGTCAAGTTAGTTGCACTGAGCATGGTATCTCCTCTCCAAATCCTGTATGCCTAACCTAGCCACAATTGATCATTTTGATGAATAAGGATTCCTATATCGTTCCTGAGAGTGTCAAGCTTCCTTCCTATTTCTTCTGTCGTGTTCTTTTGTCTTTCCCTAAAGTTATGTGCAGGCTCTGAATGGTTTCCTTGGTAGTCTTCAGTCCAGTGTGTCCACCCTTTCTCACTTGCAAGATAGGCCTCTCCCTGTGGTCCATAGTAAAATCCCCAGATATATTCGGGGTTAGTTTCTACATCACCATGTTGTAGTATGTTTTTGGAGAGGTCACGTAAATTCATTTCCTGTGAGCGAGGTCCGTGGACACATACTGATATATATATATATATATATATATATATATATATATATATATATATATATATATATATATATATATATCGAGAGAGAGAGAGAGAGAGAGAGAGAGAGAGAGAGAGAGAGAGAGAGAGAGAGAGAGAGAGAGCTGAACTGAACTGAACTAAACTGGTTTACTGAGGTCATCGGCCCATTGCATATACATGTGCATGTATGTGAAAATATGTTTACATCAAGCACTAGAGTGATGTTGGTAATGTATTGAACATGATGTACAAGTGTTCTATTTTAGTACCAACTGATTCATAGTTACTTTTAAAACTCAGTAAGCTCATTTATTCTTTTAATTTTTGTTCCTTTGATCTAAATGCATAGAGTGTGTACATAGGCCTTGCTACTGACCTTTTCATTATGTCATTAGCTCCTTGCATTAGTAATTGTTATAAATTACCATACTTTCTCACATTTAAGTACCGTTCTAGATATTTTTCCTTTAGTTGCTGGTATGCGGGGCATGACAACAGAAATGTTCATCGTTCGCTCTTTCTTCGCAAAATGGACATTTTACGTCCGGTGTACTTCACAACCGTTTGTTAACACCCAGATCATTTATTCCAAACCGGAACCGAATAAACACATCTGCTTTTTTAAAATCCAGTGTGTTCAGATAATTTTCTAATCAAGATTTTGCTAAATATATGAAAACCATCTTTATCTGTCGCTACTTGTATTCTTAGCACTCCAGTCGTGGAGAGAGCAATTTTTCATCCTCTGTTTTAGTTGCAACAAGAAACGTTTCGCGTCTGCAACTCGTCCATTCATCCACACATATTTCGAAGCCCAGTTGAGACAAACAGCACTTCACCTTCTCTGTCCAGTTTCGACTTTCTTTAATGTGGAAGTTCAGAAGCATCATGAGTGCTTGCTTTGTGAGCCTCTCTTCTTCCATTTTGCAGAGTTTCAGATAATACTTTTTTACTTTGATGCTGCGGTTAACTGAAATAGGAGAGAGAGAGAGAGAGAGAGAGAGAGAGAGAGAGAGAGAGAGAGAGAGAGAGAGAGAGAGAGAGAGAGAGAGAACGAACGAACGAACGAAATGATTTTAATGTATAGGCCACCGGCCCATTACATTGGAGACGCGAAGGAACGATCATGAAAAAAAAATCAATATAAAAAGTTCTTCGAAAACTGGCGACCAGATTCGGCACATGCAACGAGCACGCGTGAGGACGATGAATTTCTCGGAATGTTCATTTTCTGCGTGCAACGCGTGGAGGTTGCTGGCGCGTCGGCGACGTCCTGCTCGTTGTGGGCTTGTTTACGCTGGCGGCATCCCTGTCGCGTTGACGAACAGCTGATCGAGGAGGAAGTACAGGTCGAGTATCTCCGGGTGGACTTGTACGTGCCGACAGGAAGGTCCACTTGTCTGATGCCTCGGGATCGTGCAGGCAATCTGTAGAGGTAGATGGAAAAGATGGAGCCTCGTCTGTCACTTTGCCCGGATCACAAGCCTCTGCAGTGCTGGTCCCGAATGCGCTCATGCTCCGAGCCATCTCGCTCATCAGCTTCTGCAGGTCCTCCAACGTTGCCTCTTTCCTAGGGGATGGAACCGTGCTAACGGGAGGGTCATCAGGAATGTGTAGTGCCTCTTCTGCAGGGGAATCCTTGTTGGAGGAAGAGGTTGCTGCTTCTTCCATGTCATCACAGCTGGAGGGGTCAGAGGTCACGGGTGGTGGGGTGACGTAATCGACCGGCACTTGAGAGCGAGTACTTCGTGCATCAGCGTGAGCACAAACAGTTTCTTTCACGACACAATTTCCGACTGAATTTTTTCGCGAAATATGCTCGAAATGTCTCTGCTCACCCTTCTGTCGATGTTCTTCTGCCCGTTGTTGGTCCCGTCGTCTCTGTGCCGGAGTCTTCCTGCGCCAAAAGCCACGCGTATTGCTCGTGAGCAATGGCTAACCGTCGCGCTGTCTGAATCTCAACACAACGACGACACTGTCACCTTCACCGTCCACCTTCCAACTTGTAGGCTCCTCGGTCATCAGCAGGGATGTCAGAAGCGTATCCAGGGCAGCTGGAAGTCCAGCGACTGGCATGGTGCTACTGTTATTTGACGGTAGTGTTAACTGGCCGGAGCGAGACAGGCACGTGCTGCCTGCGCGAGCGCTAGCCGCTGAGTGTGAGAGAGAGAGAGAGAGAGAGAGAGAGAGAGAGAGAGAGAGAGAGAGAGAGAGAGAGAGAGAGAGAGAGAGAGAGAGAGGGGGGGGGAGAATGACAGACACAGAGAGAGAGAAAGAGAGACAGATACAGAGAGAGACAGAGAGAGATACAGAGACAGACAGATACAGAGAGAAAGAGACAGAGACATATACGGAGAGAAAGAGACAGAGACAAATACAGAGAGAAAGAGACATATACACAGAGAGACACTCAGAGAGAGAGAGAGAGAGAGAGAGCGCGCGCGCACGAGAGAGAGAGAGAGAGAGAGAGAGAGAGAGAGAGAGAGAGAGAGAGAGAGAGAGAGCGTGTATTTTCTAACACATGACACGCGCATATGCACAATACACTATCGTGCCAATGCACTCATATGCACACACGCCAGAAACAAGAGCGTAAGTATGCCAAGAACGCAGACGCAAGGGAGGCAAGCCTGCACACACACGCGCACACACACATACGCACGCACACACACGCACGCACACACAGACGCACACGCACAGACACAAACGCACGCACGCACACGAACGGTGACGAAGAAACTGAGGGAAAGGTCTCGTCAATGAAAGGAACCCATCCATTACAACGCTTTTACTTTGTTGCATTATCATTTCAAACTCAATTCTATGCTTGGTGACAAGCCCATGGAAACCACACAGGAATGAATTGTGAGTCAACGCACTTCCGTTTTAGCCATCAATAACGCGTTGCTGTTATGGATTCTCTAGAGCGGAGCTATAGTTTCGTTTCAGGTAGGTGTACGTCAAATGCTAATGTAATTTCATCCAGATGTCACAGAGATACGCGGAATTCTTGCGTTGTGCAGATGGTCCCCATAGTCCCTAATTTTATCCGCATTACTGAGATGATAAATAATGAAATTTCAAATGCATCAGTATGCTACTCCAACAGTAGCCTATTCCTACTCCGGCAAGACACGCAAATTAACGTACAGCCTGGAATGATGTTCTGCTGTGTAATGACGTCACATAAAATTTGATAAAAATCAAATAGCAAAACGCGAATCTAACCGATCTGTAAGGAATGCAACTGCATACGAGCATGCACTCAGTAGCAGTGGCATTTGCAATGAGATGTTTCTTTTCTCCATCCCAGGGCTATCATCATAGGATCTTTGCTATCAGTTGCTTTCATATCTAAAACGAAACCTACGCTGCTTGATGGGTGGTTCAGCAGGAAGTTCCTAACAGTCTCTGTATGATAAGTTTGTATCAAGTTTCATCAAGCCATACAATATATGAGTTTACCTTTCTGCTCGCCTGCTGACTGATGTTTCTGCTCTGAGTGTCACGAAATTAGATCAAGTTGGCAAGTTCTGCACACGAAAAGGCTATAGCGAAATAAGATGCCCAGAATGCAATGTTCTTCCAGTCAGCTTCTGGCGCACTGCCCTCGTCAAGTGCCTCCTTCCACGCAATTGTAGACTGTGGGCGTTGCAGAAAACTGTACCACTCTCTCTCCAGAAGGCAATTACGAAACGCTAACAACAAGCCAGTGATGACGTGAAACACTCGTGACGTAGGCCTACAGTTCTGAAGTCAGTCTGATATGACCTTTTCCGACCATGTAACCATCCTAATTATGACCTTTCACTCCCAAATCGTTCCTGAATCAATTTTGTAATATGCGGTCTTGTAAAAATTCATTTCATGTAAGTATAAATACTCTTGAGATCAAAATTGTCAAATATGTGCCCATTTGAAGATCTGTTGAAAACGGCCTATGAAGTTTTCGAACACAGACGCTTCATACATGTGGAGTTTACTTTCACACAGTTAAGCTTATTTTCGGGCAAATTAATCGAGGACATGAACATTTGGCGTACTTGGCTTGTGTTTCTAAAGGCCTCCCTCCGCACACGAGGCAACTCCACTCGGGCAACTCGATTGCTCGCCATACATTGCTTCGTGTGCGATGTCGGTTGAAAGCAACTGGCATTCCAAGCAACTTTTCACGCCACCAGCAACTGAGTTGCTCGAGTTTCAACCTGTTCTAGTTTTGGGGGCAGTGGCGTGCCACTCCAACCACTCTCTGTGAATCCACCAAGAGCCTCGTTCTCGTGTTCTCGCGACTATTGCACATTTAATGGCGGACATAGTCTTTGCTTCGCACAGAAAACGCTGAATTTGGGGACACTAGAAACCCCATCCAAAGAAAATGTAAACCATGAACAGCATTAATTTATCAAAGCTGTATGTTGCATGCATCCATAGGTCGTGAAAGCTCGTCCATTTTAAAATCGAAATGCAGGTCACACGCAGAACCATGTGTCCACGGGTCGACGTGTTCGCAACGTGGCGAGAGGTGAAAGGTCACAGTGGAAGCGTGTGCGAGCTGCAGTCTCCAGCATTGCCTGCCACATGGCAAGCAACCAGCCGCAAGCAACGTGACAAGAGACTTTGGTTGCCTCGTGTGCGGAGGCCTTAAAGAAAAAAGTAGTTGACCCGGATGAAACCCACCTACGTAGTTTTGGATGTACAGCCAAGTCGCCTTGCGCGAGTTCTGTCAGGCTGGCCATTGACAATTCAGAATCGTGCCCATTTCTTGACTTACTTGACTTAGTCCTCTTCGCTCCGGTCGGAGCATAGGGCCTTCACTGCAAGTCTCCACCTCTGTCGGTCTTGGGCTGCCCTCTTTGCCTCTCCCCATGTCATCCGGACTGTCCTCAGCTCTGCCTGTAGGGTTCTTTTCCAGGTCAGTGCTGGTCGACCACGCTTCCGTTTACCCTGAGGGTTCCAGTCCAAGGCGTGGCGTGGAATGCAGGCATCGTTTCTGCGCAGGGTGTGCCCAATCCACTTCCATTTCCTTCTTTGGATGGCGTTGACGATCGACTCCTGCCTGGTACGTTGCCAGAGTTCTTTGTTGGAGATGCCCATTTCAGCTTCTCCCAATTTAGGAATCACAGCCATGGGGTGGCTCTCGAATTAATTGGGTGAAAGCTAGTGTAATGGGGAAATGGGTTTCGAAGGTATCTTACTTGAGAGAGACGTGGTTTTTTTGCTTGTTAGTGATCCGACAGATGTATGGGAATTGAAATGAAGGGTTGGAGTGAGTAGAAATTGAATTCTGACCCGGGGTGGTGAGCGGTGTTTGCTCTGGGGTCTGAACGGTGGAGAGAAAAGTTAGGTCGTGAGTTGGTTGTGAGCCGATAGCTATGTTAGAGAGAGCGAGAAGACAGCGATCAGTCTGCCTGAGTCTGCCTACAGTCTGCCTAGAGTCGGCGTAAGGAGAGGAGAGGAGAGAAGAAGAGATCGGTCCGCCTGCTGGGTGAGAAGAAGAGAGAAGAGGAGAGCGAGGCACCAAAGAGAGAAGCAGACGAAGAGAAGAGATCGGCTCCACAACCACAGCAGAGACGGGCAGAGAGAGAGAGAGAGGCAGAGAGCGGGCAGAGGTGGAAGGTTGGTGCGAACGTTTATACGGGTTGATAGTTTAACTTGTCAAGGGCTGACCTACGTGCTTTTATGTGTTATAATAGAAGGCTGACCGATATTTTACTTGTGCTGCTGTGCTTTTTCCTTGTTCCCATTGGGAGTGGAGTAGGGGACGAGTAGATGTAAATTTTATCAGAAAGTGAGGGTCATTGAGGATGTTGTGGTCGAGACAGATACCAATGTAACATTCTTTTTATTTTTATTTTTATTTTCTACCCCTGTTACAGGCCTGTTTTATGCTGAAACTATAAAGATATGTAAGTAACCCTGGGACCTTGTTATTTCGTTTCTGCATCCCCGTAACAGCTAGGTATTCGATCATGCGCAGAAATTACGGGGCAAGGCTAATCTGCATTCTTTCTCCTTGTTCACTGGACTGGCTGTTTGCAGCACGTCTTCATTTGCTCTGGTCGCTCACGTCCTCGACATGATTCAATTCTACAGGAGACAGCTGAATGAGCACTGATGATTCAATGTCTCCGAGTCTAAGCAGGCCAGCTTACCAGCTGGATCGAATCGTGCACGGAGATGTTTGAGACACGAGCCTGTGTTATGGTGCAGCAAAAACAAACTGTACCGCACTCTCATTTCATGATTTTATTGAAGTCAACTCGAACACAAGGAGATGTGCAATCACGGTGCACGCCCCGAGGGTGTTAATGGCAGCAATTCAAATAAATCATTATCATTAAATTGTCTAATTCATATGAATATATGTTGGAGTCAAATGTGTAGTTTGGCGTTTTACTGAATATGATTATATGTTTGTCTTTACCACACAGTAAGTTTCATATTTTTACGAACGGAAAATGATGTTTCAAACGCGTGTCGATGAGGATCCAACCAGGAACCTTGAAGCTTCTAATTGCAGTAATAGTCCACGTTGGCCTTGCACTCCATGCCACTGGGGAAAGTCATCCCCTCCACCTGGCATGTCTCGAGGATGCGGCACTCGCTACCGTCGTAGGCCCACACCAGGGTTGAAATTGAAGAGGGGGGACAGTTCACCTGCTTCACACCTTGGCAGAAGGCCTCCTTGTCCACTGCATGACATGGCACAGGAGTTATATCAACACGACACTGCACAGGAGTCACATGAACACTACATGGCACAGGACTTATATTACACGACGTGGCACAGGAGTCACATGGACACTACATGGCACAGGAGTTATATTACACGACACTGCACAGGAGTCACATGGACGCTACATGGCACAGGAGTTATATTACACGACGTGGCACCGGAGTCACATGGGCACTACATGGCACAGGAGTTATATTACACGACGTGGCACAGGAGTCACAGGGACACAACACTCCACAGAAGTCACATTGACACGACATGGCATAGGAGTCACATGGACACGACATGGCTCAGAAGTTATATTAACACAACATGGCACAAGAGTCGCATGGACACGACATGCACAGAAGTGACATGGACACGATATGGCACAGATGTCACATGGACACGACATAGCACAGGAATCACATGGATACGACATGGCACAGGAGTAATAGGAACACGACATGGCACAGAAGTGACATGGACACGATATGGCACAGATGTCACATGGACACGACACGTCATAGGAATCACATGGATACGACTTGGCACAGGAGTAATAGGAACACGACATGGCACAGAAGTGACATGGACACGACATGCACAGATGTCACATGGACACGACACGTCATAGGAATCACATGGATACGACAAGGCCAAGGAGTTGCATGGACACGACACTTCACATGGCACATAAGACACATGGACACAACATGGCACAGGAGTCACATGGACGTCAAAATATGGCACAGGGGCAACAGGGATACAATATAGCATAGGAGTCACATGGACACGACATGGCACATTAGTCACAAGGACACGACATGGCACAAGAGTAACAATGACACGACATGGCACAGGAATCATATGGACACGACATTGCAAAGGAGTCGCATGGACACAACACTCCACAGAAGTCACATTGACACGACATGGCATAGGAGTCACATTGACACGACATGGCATAGAAGTCACAATGGACACGACATTGCACAGGAGCAACAGGGACACGGCATGGCACAGGAGTCACATGGACACGACATGGCACAGAAGTCACTGGAACACAATATTGCACAGGAGACACATGGACACAACACTCCACAGGTATCATGGACACAATATGGCACATGAGTCACATGGACACGACATCGCTCAGGAGTCGTATGGACATCGCATGACACAGGAGTCATAAGGACACGCCATTGCACAGGAATGACAAGGACACGATATGGCACAGGAGTCACAGGGACACGACATGGCACGGAGTTGTATGGACACGACATGGCACAGAATTCAAATGGACACGACAGGGCACAGGAGTCATATGGACACGACGTGGTACATAAGTCACATGAACACAACACGGCACAGGAGTCGCATGAACACGACATGGCACAGTCATAGGGACACGACCTGGCACAGGAGTCACATGGACACGACATGTCACAAGAGTCACAAGGACATGACATGGCACAGGAATCGCAAGGACACGACATAGCACAGGACTCACATGGACACGATATGGCACAGGAGTCACATGGACACGTCATAGCACAGGACTCACAAGGACACGACATGGCACCGGAGTCACAAGGACACGATATTGCACAGGACTCACAAGGACACGACATGGCACAGGAGTCACAAGGACACGATATGGCACAGGACTCACAAGGACACGACATGGCACAGGAGTCACAAGGACACGATATTGCACAGGACTCACAAGGACACGACATGGCACAGGAGTCACATGGACATCGACATGGCACAGGAAGTCACAGGGACACAAAGGTCACAGGAAGTCACATGGACACGACATGGCATAGGAATCACATGGACACGACATGGCACAGGAGTCACAGGGACACGACATGGCACAGGAGTCACAGGGACACGATATGGCACAGGAGTCACAGGGACTTGATATGGCACAGGAGTCACAGGGACTTGATATGGCACAGGAGTCACATGGACACGATATGGCACAGGAGTCACAGGGACACGATATGGCACAGGAGTCACAGGGACACGATATGGCACAGGAGTCACATGGACACGACGTTGCACAGGAGTCACAGGGACTTGATATGGCACAGGAGTCACAGGGACTTGATATGGCACAGGAGTCACAGGGACACGATATGGCACAGGAGTCACAGGGACACGATATGGCACAGGAGTCACAGGGACTTGATATGGCACAGGAGTCACATGAACACGTTATGGCACAGGAGTCACAGGGACACGTTATGGCACAGGAGTCACAGGGACACGATATGGCACAGGAGTCACATGGGCCCAAATGCATGAAGACGAAGGAAGATTTCTAATGAGCAAGACTTACTACTAAAGGAAATACTATAGAAGTTACTGCAGACGTTACTTGTCATGCATGGGCGATAATATGCAGTGACTGTAGGGGTGTTTAGTAACTACCTAGTTACAGCAGAAAATATTTTTCTAGTGACAGGAAACACATCAATCTATTACAACAGTTTAATATCACACTCTTCATAGCCACAGAACTGTTCACATGGACACGAAATTGCACAGGAGTCACAAGACACAAAATTGCGCAGGAGTCACATGGACACACGGTACAGGAGTCACATGGACACATGGTACAGGAGTCACATGGACACACGATACAGGAGTCACATGGACACATGATACAGGAGTCACATGGACACACGATACAGGAGTCACATGGACACACGATACAGGAGTAACATGGACACATGGTACAGGAGTCACATAGACACATGGTACAGGAGTCACATAGACACACGGTACAGGAGTCACATAGACACACGGTACAGGAGTCACATGGACACACGGTACAGGAGTCACATGGACACATGGTACAGGAGTCACATAGTCACAAAATTGCACAGGAGTCACAAGACACAAAATTGCGCAGGAGTCACATGGACACACGGTACAGGAGTCACATGGACACACGGTACAGGAGTCACATGGACACATGGTACAGGAGTCACATAGACACAAAATTGCACAGGAGTCACATGGACACGACATGACACAGGAACCACATGGAAACGATACTCCACAGAAGTCACACGGACACGACATAGCACGGATGTTATATGAACACGACATAGCACAGGAGTTACATGGACACATGACACAGGAGTCATATGAACACAACATGGCACAAGAGTCACATGGAAACGACATGGCATAGGAGTTACATGGACATGACATGCCACAGGAGTCACATGAAAGCGATATGGCACAGGAGTCATATAAACACGACATGGCACAGGAGTCACAAAGACATGACATGGCACAGGAGTCACAAGGAAACGACATGGCATATGAGTCACATGGACACGGAATGGCACAATAGTCACATGGACATGACATTGCAAAGGAGTCGCATGGATAAGATATGGCACAGAAGTCACATGGACTTGATATGGCACAGAAGTCACATGGACTTGATATGGCACAGAAGTCACATGGACTTGATATGGCACAGAAGTCACATGGACATATGGCACAGGAGTCACATTGACACGATATGGCACAAAAATCACATGGACACGACTTTGCACATGTGTCACATTGACACGACAAGACACAGGAGTCACATGGGCCCAAATGCACGAAGACGAAGGAAGATTTCTCGTGAGCAAGACTTACTACTAAAGGAATTCTATAGAAGTTACTTCAGACGTAACTTGCCATGCATGGGCGATGATTTGCAGTGACTGTAGAGGTTTTTAGTAACTAGCTGGTTACAGCAGAAAGTATTTTTAAAGTCCCAGGAAACACATCAATCTATTACAACAGTTTAATATCACACTCTTCATAGCCTTCGAACTGTTTACTGGCTTTCATTCCCCACCACCATCCCGACAAGGGACAGACAACTGCCTACTAACTCTAGCGAACTGCAAAGTTACTCCGGCCGTTGCATCCAATCCAAAGGGGCCATATTTCTGTCTCCACCTCTCTCAGCCCCCCAACGCTTAGACGGAGTGACGTGGTGCATGTTCAATACTTGTTTTGATACAAGATCTGTACGCATTAATACTCCTTTCTTTATCATACATTCTTTATGAAATGACGCTGCAGCCATCAACGCAAACAATATTCACCGACATCCCTTTCCAGCAAGACTTACTACTAAAGGAATTCTATAGAAGTTACTTCAGACGTAACTTGCCATGCATGGGCGATGATTTGCAGTGACTGTAGAGGTTTTTAGTAACTAGCTGGTTACAGCAGAAAGTATTTTTAAAGTCCCAGGAAACACATCAATCTATTACAACAGTTTAATATCACACTCTTCATAGCCTTCGAACTGTTTACTGGCTTTCATTCCCCACCACCATCCCGACAAGGGACAGACAACTGCCTACCAACTCTAGCGAACTGCAAAGTTACTCCGGCCGTTGCATCCAATCCAAAGGGGCCATATTTCTGTCTCCACCTCTCTCAGCCCCCCAACGCTTAGACGGAGTGACGTGGTGCATGTTCAATACTTGTTTTGATACAAGATCTGTACGCATTAATATTCCTTTCTTTATCATACATTCTTTATGAAATGACGCTGCAGCCATCAACGCAAACAATATTCACCGACATCCCTTTCCAGCCCTGTCACTTTCCTTTACCGCACACCCTACACTTGTACACAGATTCGACTACGCGCCTCCTTTTACGTATAGCCTGAATATACATGTAGATGTATGAGATGGGCAGAACTACGACAGGATAAAGCACTATTGCGCCATTTTGGCTATGTAGTCATCTAGTAATGTTTTCAACATCCACTTGGAAGCTAAATCAGAAACCTGCAGAGACCCAAAGTAAAAACGCTATTTCCGGTCAAAGTGTGGACGGCATGGACTGGGTGAAAATGGGAAAAACCCAACGTCGTGTGACAGACTGTACTCGTGCAGCCAGTGCAACATTAAAGTCTCTGACAGAGGACCCAGTCCATGAATATATAAAAAATTCTTATAAGTGAGGAAGTCAAGAAAAGAAAGGTTTGTTTGAAATGTTGACATAATCATGAATAATTCTGAGATATATCATTAGGGGCGAGGAATGCCATAGAAATGACTGAGCAAGGCTGCGTCTACCTGTCCATCGGAAGATGAATATTGTTCTATTGAAAGACATTTAAAAAAGTGTTTACACTCCTTTGTTAAGGGTCGCATATGTAGTATTTGATAGCAAGGGCTTAGAAACGCTCTCTGCTTTAAGTACAGTTGCACTGGAGCAGCCTCAGCAGCTGTTGCCCCATCTCCCCGTGCCAGCAGAGATGTATGGTGTTTTCCAGTGAAGCATTCTAAATGTCAAGGGCTTGGTGGACACTGTCCAAGCAACTCTCTCCATCACTCGCTTGCTGTGTACGCGTGCGGCTTGCTTTCTAGATGGGCGATATGTAAATGCTGAAATAATCCTTATATTCTGAAGTAAGGATCACGTACAGCATAAACAGCTGCATATATCAAGTGCTTTGGAATGGTCAGCGTACATCACCAATGACCATTTACGCCTACTAAAAGGGCAAAGAGGAACCTGCAGACCCCCAAATGAATATCAGCTTGCCGACATGAATATCGGGCTGTAGGCACTAGACAGCTGGTGCAGGAGTTTCGACATTTGAAACCTGAAATTTCCTTTACCTCAACCAAAGGCTGAAAAGGTTGAGTGTTTCTACGAAACTGCCTCTTGTCTATGTGACACATCGATTCCTACAAACCCGACAGCACTGAAATATGGTACAAAAGAGATACTGAGTAAATCCCACTCCAGAACATATAGGGATCAAATGCGGAGAAAATGTCGTCTGGTGACCTAACAGATGCACACGCACCAATGTTTCGAAACGAAATTCTCATTGAAATAGGCGGCTCACAACCTGATTATTTTCGAATCGTTCATGCAATAAATCATACGATCCAAAAACTGTTCGCCATCTTAACGTGCACGAAAAAGTATTTTTTAAATGCTAATAACTCAATTTGATCTTGCTACTGTTACACTGACATGGACTTTTCTGTTTAGCCAACGTTATATACTCCATAGTCGCCGCTGGAGCAACTTAGCACATGCACACAATTCTCAAGCTACAACTTGTACAGCCATTGACCCATATTGACTGACTTCTTAGCGCGCAGTCTGGAAAAAGGGATAAATTCTTCCAATGCGCCTTCACTGCCCTTACTGATGCCCGGTTTTACTCTTGACTGCGGAAAGCTAATGAAAGTAAAAGACCTTGCCGGAGAATGCGGCTCTTGAATGTGCGTAGCTTCGATCAATGCCACTGTTCACTGCAAACGACAGCGGTCGAGCGCTCAAACCGCCGGACGAGAGTCCCACCAAAGCAAATGTGATCACGTGCCAAGAAATGAGTCAAGTGTGCCCTTTGCCCTTTTTTGAGCTGTGTAGCATTTCTAAAAGGACTGTTTGTGCTCCTTAAGATGGTCAGTTTGGTGTAGCATTTCTAAAAGGACTGTTTGTGCTCCTTAAGATGGTCACTTGGTGTAGCATTTCTGAAAGAACTGTTTGTGCTCTTTAAGATGGTCATTTTGAGTGGTGTAGCATAAAAAGTAGTGCTCTTAGAAATGCTATTTTTTTAGTTGTGTAGCATAAAAAAGTTCCTGTTTTTTATGATTTCAGTTTTTGGATCGAATGATTCGTTGTAAGGTTATTCGCGTCTCCCCACACGATTCTTCGGAAGCGAATAACCAGGGAAGTCATGACTTGGCTCTTATTCTAACCAACTCGTAATTTTTCGTGAGTCATGGTCTTACACAGCCTACAAGGCTGATTTACCGTAAAACTCCATCTCTCCATCCATCCATCCATCCATCCGTGCGTCCGTCCATCCGTCCGTTCGTCCGTCCATCCATTCATCCATTATCAACGAGCCAGTTTCATTAAATTGGTTTGTAAAAAGTATTTTTAAAAGTTGCAGATCGATTAAAAATTGTCTGGTACTTTTAAAGCCTGGCTGAAAATAACTTTAGAATACAGCTATCAACATGGATAGTCGCTACAATGGGCTGCCCCGAGTTGCGCAGTGGCGGCGCTTTAAAACGATCGACAGCGCTTGCGCAGAGAAAAGCTTCGCTAAATTTCCCGCTCATCACCGCTTGCAAGCGCACGAGGCAAAAGTGGACTTGCTGGTGCGGAACCACAGGTGCACACAGCAGGATACGCCGTCAATGCCTACCGAGTGCTTGGGCTCCCCAGGCAGTCAGGCAGACCACCAACACGGCTATCAGCATTCGCATGGTGGGGGCAGCCTACGAACATATGACAGCAACGATGACAACAATGATAACACAAAGACGGCAAAATTAGTCATTACACTGCTGGTGGTGATGTTTGTTGATGACAATAATCAAAATGAGCGAGCGAGATTGATTGCTGATTCTTTATCAAGGATGGAATTTATGCATTTCTGCCTGTCTTACAAAGTGTCATGAGAGAGAGAGAGAGAGAGAGAGAGAGAGAGAGAGAGAGAGAGAGAGAGAGAGAGAGAGAGAGAGAGAGAGAGAGAGAGAGAGAATATCGACAGTACAACATAAAATACTGCATGATATAACATTTTTCGTCTGAGGCTTGACGAATCCGTGATAGAAAATGCCCGTCAGTCATTCCAAGCGGCACTGACCAACGGGACCAAACATGCTGCACAACTATGACCCTCCACCTCAAAATGAAACGGAAGTTTCCTTTTGGAAATTCTGAGATATGCATATATAAGATCGTTATGTGGAGACATCTTCCTTTCCAACGAAATAAAAAAAGCAAAACTTTGAAATACATGTGTAAGAAAAAAATGACAAATTTATCTAAAGACTGGTATCCACCGATATGGAGTGTTGAGTAAGTGTTTTAAAGTGTAGGTAATGGGAGATAACGCAGCGTCGTTCGTAATCATGGTGGCTATTTTGAATGTGGCATATCGGCTGCCGATGGAAAGCTCAGGAAAAGACGATGTTGGGCTATAAACACATGGACATGTATGCCAAAATCTATCACATTCTCAACATCGATGTATCGAACCCCTCTCACTTTATTTGGCCGATATCTCAAATTGGTGCTAGATGACGTCCGTCAAATTTCGTGGTTGAATGGTTGAGGGTCACAACTGTGAAATTTCCATTCTGAAAAACAGATGCATTCATAATCGTTGGCCTTGTAGCGGCCAAAATAGTTTCCCGGCCAAAATAGTTTCCCGGCCAAAACAGTTTCAGGAAGTCATCGCAGAGTTATCTGCTCGGCTCTCTCTTTATGCGATTTAACGCTCCTGCACGTGTTCTTCGCATGGAATATATCCCGACAAACGACGCATTAGTTGCTTTACGAATTTTTGTGTTTTTGGTGCATTTGTGTAGTTTAACACATAATGTAGCGTTCAAAAAAGTTGTTTCCCGTGCAAAGCCGTCTCCCCTGCCGGAAATAATATGGGAGTCACCTCCCTGTAGTCTATTTTTAGTCTGGTTTTATAAAACGCGACCGTTGACTGACTTCGCACGCCCGGGGAGTTATGCTAAGATCCGGCCGCATTAATATATCTGCGTTTTGTGACAAACGTCTTGTTCGGCGGTACTGTACTCCATGCACCTTAACGGTCCGCGTGATTCGGGTGTATTCTTAACTCATTGAAGACGGCACTATTTTTAGCTCGTGTCGACTGGAGACGCATGTTTCTGGACATTTTTACAGAAATTGCTGAAAAAATACTAATCAAGCAATGGAAAAACTGTTGCCATCATTAGAACGCTCTTTGTCTCCTCTATCCTTGTAGATCAATGCCATTCTCTCGTTAATTTTATTTTGAATATAGTATTGCAACAAAGATGGGTACCGTCTGGCGTGCCTGTATTTAGTTCGACTGGAGTGAGGCCGACTCTAAGCCGACAGCGTGTACGGATCAGTTTCCGATTCCTCTTCTTCTGTCAGCAGTTCGTGCACTATACCTATGATCTGCTCCTCTAAAACTGCATCTTTTTCATCTTCGGAAAAACGGATCACATCGTCCTTCTCATCTGATGCTTCTTTCACAGCGATTTCAACAACATCCTCATCGTCCTGCCGCGACGCCATTGTGATTTAGCCTTGAAAGCGCCTCTTGCCACATGTGTAAACAAAGTCTGGCAGTGCCTTATCCTCTTCAAATTCAGAGACACAGACGATCTACAATGTTCCTCACTATCTTATAAGAGAACTAGACTACCTCGACTGGTTAAGAGCCCCTTACAACACACACAAGAAATTTACATATGCACCGCATCATATGATGCGGTGCGTCGTCAACCGTTGCTCACATCACCGCATCATATGATGCGGTGCGTCGTCATTGAGTTAAGCTAAACGACGTTCCGAATGTTTCCGACTTCGACCATTTCAGCAGCGCCAATAAACGTCGTTTAGCTTAAGATTACACCCGAATCACGCGGACCGTTAAGGTGCATGGAGTACAGTACCGCCGAGCAAGACGTTTGTCATAAAACGCAGATATATTAATGTGGCCGGATCTTAGCATAACTCCCCGGGCGTGCGAAGTCAGTCAGGCGGAGTGGCGGGTGCCGTCTCTTTTTAGGGTTGAATTTTCAGCACGTCCCTCGCAGATAACTCTGCGATGACTTCCGGGGTAACTTTTTGTCGGGGGTAACTTTTGGTCGCTACAGAGCCTACCCGTGCAGGGGAGGTAAGTAGTGACCACCGGGCTGAAGCGTGGTGATGTACGATGTTTACAGGCTGTACAACTCGCGTACAGATGCTTTGCAATGCACGCATAGCACCATGTACTATTCTTGACCTAATCGAACAAGATTATATGGCAAGATGTTTTTGTCTGAAACAAAAACCAGTCCGTGTGTTATTGGATTTTGGAGGGGGTGTGCGTGTGTGTTGAAACTCCAAATGAATCCAAGACAGTATTCCGGTGGGAAGCCTTGATTGCTGACAGCAGCACTTAGAAGCAGCTCACCCACAAACGCACCAAGGCCTTTGAAGTGGAGTGCCCGGCCAGCCTGATAGGCAAAGCCAGGCCCTAAAAGACAGTATCAGATCCTGCTGCTGCTACCGTGGCCTGCCTGTTTGCGGACAGCCGTAGGCATCAGAGTTTGGCCTGTGGTTCCACATACGACGACATTGGCGTCATCTTTGCAACTCTTCAATGATGAAGACGGTATGCGCTCTCACACACACACACACACGCACGCACGCACGCACGCACGCGCGCGCACGCACGCACGCACGCACACACAAACACACACACACACAAACACACACACACAAACACAATCACACACACACACACACACAAATACACACAAACACACACATTTTGTACACATACATGCACAGACAGACAGACAGGCAGGCGGGCAGGCGGGCGGGCGGACGGATGGACGGACGGACGGAGGGTCGGACGGACGGAGGGTCGGACGGACGGACGGACGGACGGACAGACAGACAGACACAGACGGACGGACGGACGGACGGACAATTTTTGTCGAATGAACTGACAGGCACACAGACACGTACACACACACACACACACACACACACACACACACACACACACACACACACACACACACACACACACACACACACACACACACACAGATGGGCAAAGAGACGTAGACAAATAGAGACACAGATATATTGTACTGGGATGGAAATAAAAGAAAATGATGTAGAAAGAAACGGCACGGCGCGAGAAGACGAGAAAACAGGTAAAGGCAAAGGTGTGTGTGGGTGGGGGGGGGGGGGGGGGGGGGGGGGGGGGGGGAAGATGGGTGGAGGAGGAAGGAGTGGTGGTGGTGGCGGTAGACATACATCAAGGATGGATGAATATATGGAGTTTTGCGGCTTCTCAGCCTTTGTATGCTAAATGAGGCCATTAATCACGAAAATCATGATAACTGATTAAATGAAGAGAAAGTGAAGTCTCGATATTTCCCGAGGTATTCGCTTCTTACGAATCGCGTAGGGAGACGTGGCGGGGCTAATCGCACCAACAACACGGGGCCATGCATCAGAAACAGCAAGGGTAGATGTGGACTGAATTATGGGCATGAAAAACGTGGGGGAAACCCCTCATGAGGTTAGAATGGGGGCAGAAGTAAAATGATGAACATTGATAGAAGTCGTGCAGGAAATGTTACAGTCTTCTCGCCGGACGACTCTGTACAGCTGGAAACTGCCGTGGCGGGGGTGAACTTCTCACTCTCGAAAAATATGTTAGGCCGACAGAGTTGGCGTAGAAGGGGAAACATTTACGGGTGGATGGAGGGGGAGCACACAGATGCTGCATGCACAGAGAGCATGAAGTACATGAAAAGAAATACTTACAGCAGAACAAATGGTTTAGCACAAACGATGACTGCCAGGCTAGTCCAACGAGTGAAGTGGCCTGCGCTCAGCTACCGATTTATAGCCGGTAGAGTTTATGAATATCTCAAAAGTCAGTTCGATGATTGGATGTAGTAGCTGACACTCCCTGCAGTGACGCACTGCCCGCTCTTACTGTAATAAGACAGGAACATAGTGGTGAATGTATTGTTGCGGGTGTTAGGAATTGTAAATTGCCATTTCATCCTCCCCCTAGGTGACAAAGGATAAAGGAATATATTTTTATGACGTTTCCAAAAAGGCAAATACTTCATGAATGATAAATTAGAATTAAACAGGGATCTTGCTTGTCCTCTTTGACCAATCCAGACGTAGGACATGTGGCATGTGGCCATGGCGGGCAACCGTGAAAGCACCTGTTTGAATAACACTTATCGAACGAAGCATATTGCATGCCCGGACCGTACTGACTTTATCTTCTGTGAGCCATCCTTAAACCTACAAATAATCTGCCAGCAGCTGCAAGCTTTTTCTCTCATTAGTCAACCATGGCAGAATTTATTTTGCGTCTCGCAGCGTTTGCCTGCATTTTCCATGGACTTTTGATACACTGAGCCATTAATGACCACTCACGTTTTCCTCCGCTCCTTCTTCCCTTTGTCCAGTATCATTACCTTGTTTTCTGGAATCATCATCAGAAACATGTACAGGCTGACGACCACTTTCATTATTCCCCATTATACAGATGTTTGTTTTGCTAGTCCTTTTTGTCGTTCCATCTGTTCCGAGTTTATTTCAGTCATAACATGAATAATTGGTGCTTGGATCAATGGCATGAAACGGGTTCACCAGAGGTTAAGCTAAAAAAGAAATATTCACCATCTCTGAGGGATACGAGAACGAGGCCACTCGCTCTTACATAGTAAAAGAGGTATTCCGTCTTTTTTGAGGAGCAAATATCGGTCGATGGGGGCCACAAATGAATTTAAACGTGTAAAAAGTTTAATTACCATAATAAATCATCGAGAATATTGATATTGTATAATTTTTACATTTATGATTTGTGCACAATCACCAAAACAATTTGTAACTAAAACGTACAGAGAGATCAAGTGTCCCGAATTCCGTAACTGTCAGACGTGCACGATTGAAGTGTGATCTAGTTTATAATATAAAGTTGTAATGGTAACCGATTACTGTCTAGTTCGGGACTGAATACACAGTATTGATTGCCCCCACCCACCACCCCCCACCCCCTTTTTTTAAAGCCGATTGGAGATCTTCCTGTCCAAGCTGCAACTAGATGTGACAGCTCCCCTGGCACGTGAAGGAGTCCTCCGCTCGCAAGTTTGAGCCATTGATCTTGATAACCGGTTCTGAAACTTCTTGTCCAGGTGCTGGTTGAAGTATTACCACTGTCTTTTGCAGACTGATGGCGAGACCAAAGGTGCGGGCTGCCGATGACAGGCTATCAGCCAGCTCTTGCAGATCGTTTTGGCTATGTGCAGCAAGAGCCCAGTCGTTCGCAAAGAGGAAGTCTCTTACAAAAGCTGCCAGCACTTTGGATTTGAGTCTGAGCCGTCGCAGGTCGAAGACACGTCCATCAGAACGGTACCTAATTGTGATCCCTGTATCAGTAGCATCCAGAGCTCGTTTTAACATTGTGGCGAACAAGAGGCTGAAGAGTGTTGGAGCCCTGCTTCACTCCATTGGAAACAGGGAATGGATCAGACGTTTGACTACTTTCAACAAATCTGGCCATCAGGCCATCATGGAGGGAGCGAATGATGATAACAAACTGGGATGGGCACCCGAGCTTGGAAAAGATGGACCACAGGCCCTCTCGGCTGACAGAATCAAAAGCTTTGGTCAGGTCTTCGACGAGGATATACAGGTTTTGGTTTTGTTCCCGGCAGTTCTCTTGAAGCTACCTCACAGCAAAGATCATGTCCAGAGTGCCTCTGTTGCTCCTGAAGCCACATTGGCTCTCAGAGACCACACTGTCTAAAAGGTGGGCGCTGATACGGTCAAGGATGATGCAGGCCAGAATCTTTTCAGCAATACTCAAAAGTTATATTCCTTGGTGGTTGTCGCAGGATGCCTTATCACCCTTGATCTTGTAGAGGTAAACAATGTTGGCTTCTTTAAAGTCTTGGTGAACGGACCCCGACCTCCACAACTACTCCAGTAGTTCTGTAAGCTTTACTGTGAGGGTTTCTCTACCCTCTTTGTAGATTTCTGGAGGGATTCAATCAGGTCCTGGAGCCTTCCCTGGCTGAAGTTGCTGTATGGCCGCTATAGTTTCTTCCTTGTTGGTGGCCTCTCAAGTTCTCTGAGGAAGGGTCTTTGAGGCATGGCTTCAATTGCCTTCCAGTCAATGTGGGAAGGCCCGTTGAGGAGTTGGCTGAAGTGTTCTGTCCACGTCTGCACTATGTCCTCCCTGTCGGTAAGTAGGCTGCCTTCCAAAGAGCGCACCGGCACCCTGGTGTTGGAAATTGGGCCATAGATGGTTTTCAGGCTGTTATAGAACTTCTTAGCGTTGTGCTCACCAGCGTGTCGCTGGAGCTCAGCAGCCTTGGCTTTCCACCATTCATCTATCATCCTCCGCAGCTCAGACTGAACCTTGCTGCGTAGATGCTTGAGATGGTCTTTCTTGGAGGTTGACGTCTTGTCGAAGAGCCTAGAAGAGAAGGCCGCTTGCTTTTTCGGAGGAGATCCACGATAGTCCTGTTTTCGTCAAACCAGAATTGTTGCTTCCTTACTGCGCATCCAAAGGTTTGCTCTGCACAAGCATACGTGGTATCCCTGAAGAGTTCCTAAGTTTTGCAGGGATCACTCTCATCTGGCATCTGCGCAAGTTATGACGTCACCTTGATTGACAGCGCCTCCCGACTTCTGGTAACTTTAGATGTCCCACATTTAATTTGTTTTTCACACTACCCTGCTGAAGTCTATTCTTGCTAGTGATGTGAAGAGCCAGTTTGCTGTGTAGGATCTGATGATCAGTCCTGCAGACTGCTCCCTCATGGCCCTGGTGATGTGCACATCTCTGATGTCAAGGCGCCTAGTGATGATATAGTCGATCAGGTGCCAGTATTTTGATCGAGGCTGCATCCAGGTCACCTTGTGTATTTCTTGGAGTTTGAAGAGGGTGTTCTTGATGATGAGACCGTGTTCAGCGCAGCAGGTAAGGGGCAACTGCCCATTTGAGTTCTCCTTGCCTGAACCCCCGACCAGGAGTGGTAGTCACTGCCAACTCTGGCATTGAAATCACCCAGCAACAGGTGCTTGTCCCATATTGGCACTGCCTGGATTATGTCGCTGAGGCTTTGGTAGAATAACTCTTTGTCTTCTGGGCTGTATGTCTTGGTGGGGGCATACACGCTGACCTATAACAGGTGTTGATTATTCCTCAATGGCATCCTAAGGGCAGTTATGCGGTCATTTATCGCTCTGGGTAGGGAGTCCAGGGTCCTGAGAAGGAGTGTCCGAATTGCAAAGCTTTCCTAGGCTCATCCTTTGCTTTACCGTACCAGAAGAAAGGGTAGCCAGTGCCCAATTCCGTGACTTCACCGGTCTCAGCCAGTCGAGTCTCACTAAGGGCAGTAATGTCGATTTTATATCACTGCTCTGGTCTGTCGCTTTTGTAATTGTCCATGAGCGTTTTGATGTTCCACGCACCAACAGAGAGGTATCTGCGCTTTCTTCTAAATTCTTTGGTATCTTTTGGAGTATTGTGTCGACCGCTGGTCCAGTCAGCTGCGGTAGGATGTCAGGTTGAGGTGAGGCAAGCTTTCTTTAGGTCACCTTTTCTAGATCCCTCCTCATGTGAGGGGAGCAGTGCTCTCCCTGAAAAGGGCTGCTCCGTCACCAAGGCGGCTGCGGAGCTCCACTCTTGCCTCGGTGAGATGAAGAACGACCATCCTACCTTGGTCGCCTGAGTACAGGTCAGTGACTTGCAGCTCCCAGTGTCATTTTACACCTGCTGCCGTCATCACTCGCCCTTCACCTCAGAGCTTGCGAGATAAATCGTAGTCCGTTGGAAGAAGGTGTCACTGATTCCTGGATGAGGAATGGTATGGAGGCCGTGGGCTGCCCACACACCATGACCCTCGTCTTGGTCTGGCTGCTGATGACAGGAGGGACGCAGGCATCACGTTCTGTCGGCAACCTGGACTGCAAGAGCTGACGGGATAGTCATGGAGTCCATAGGTAGACCCCCTTAGGGGTTCCACTCCGGATTTTCTGTCTGGGTTTACTCCCATAGCCTTTCCTCTTCCCAAGGGTACCCACAAGGCAGTGAGGCTATTTACCCATAACTGGGGGCTTAGTTCGTGAGTGCCAGAGCACTGAGCGTCTGGCCGCCAAGCCTCCTCCCTTGTAGTCTAGCCTGGGGCCTTGCGGAACCCAGTTTACCGTATGTCGCCGCTTGGAGGCACTATGTCGCGTGTTGCTCGACAAGTAGTTATTTTTGGAAGTGGGTCGGGTTTGAATTTGAAGTTTGGTTGTTGGGGGACTAGAGGGGGTCCTGGGGGGTTGGTGCACCTCGTTAGTGGGGGTAGTGAATTGAATGTGCTGATGTAAGCAGCACGTATAAAATTCCCACCATGTATCGGGTTGGAGAGGGTCACGTGTTTGTTTCGCGCCGAACGATAGCGTGGGTCCGGCAGTTACAAGGCATCTGTGCGGTAGGGACGGGAAGACGGTCCCTGGAGTGCGCGGTGGCACCAGAGTATCTCTGGTGGCACGGCCATTGGAGTCTCCGTTCACTAGGGTTTGACCGCGGGGTCTACCTTAGGCGGTTCTGGGTGAACCTGGGTTGTAGCTGGTTGCTGCGAGAGTTGTCACACGGCCTGGGTGTGAGGTATGTATGCACTTGCGTATGTACGTGTGAGAGCGGACGAAGCATGTATGAGCGTGAGCGTGTGTGCGCGCGCGCGCGTCCGTATGCTGAGCATTGGGCTGAGTCGTATGACTGAAGAAACTGAGTAAATTTCCTTTATTAAAACTCGTAAGCTTAAGGGTAAAGCTGAGTCGCCTCGGTAATTTGTGCTAGGGAAATTTGTCGGTTTTTCTGTAACTGTGTGGGTTCAATGGGTTAATGTATGAATCCCATGTGTGAGGCGTTTTTCCTCTGTTGGAATGGTAGGAGTTTGTGAATGATGGTGGGAGGAAGGAAGTGGATTTTTGAGTGAACTTGTCGATGAGGTAAATCGCAAGTAGTGATTACTGCTTCCTTTGGTTGCAGGCCTTTCTATCTACCTATCTTTCTTTTGGTGGGTCGCACTTTCTTTTCCTTCGGGATTTTTCCTGCTTCCTCCACTTGGATTCTATCCCTGCGGGAGAGTGGGAAGCTGCGGAGTCAGCACTGGCAGGAGCGGGGAGACGTGGAGACGCGGTCGTCGCCAGTCTGCTGTCTAAGGGGACGGGGTCGGCTCTCTATTGCGGAGGGCCGCTATTGCGGAGGGCCGCTATTGCGGGATGTTTTTGGTAACAAAAGTTCTTAAAACAATTTTGATTCTTTTGTCCTAAAACGCCAAAAAAAACATAAAATTTTTGTTACTTTTTTTTTTGAACTTGTAAATTTTTTCGCTTCTTTTTCTATTGCGGGGGGCCGCTATTGCGGGATTTTCTTTTTGTCAAAAATTCTTAAGGCCATTTTGATTCTTTTGTCCTAAAACGCCTAAAAAACCATATAATGTTTGTTACTTTTTGGGGGGAAAAAAATCCCGCAATAGCGGCCCCCCGCAATAGAAAAAAAGCGAAAAAATGTATGTTCCAAAAAAAGTAACAAAAATTTTATGTTTTTTTTTTAGGCGTTTTAGGACAAAAGAATCAAAATTGTCTTAAGAACTTTTGTTACCAACAAAATCCCGCAATAGCGGCCCTCCGCAATAGCGGCCCTACGCAATAGCGGCCCCTCCCCAAGGGGACAAGTACTTCGTGACACGGGTCGCGGTGGAGTCGGCGCTGGAGGGTGCGGAGCGTGGAGACACGGCCAATCTGCAGTCCACGGGGACAAGTACTACACGGCACGGGTCGTGAAGGATATGATGTGGGAGGGAGCGAACCGTAGAGACACGGCTAGCCACAAGTCTACAGTCTACGGGGGACCGTGGGACGCGAGTCGCTGTGGTGGTGAAGCAGTCAAGCGTGGGCTATACGCTTGTGCTGTGCTTGCGAGAGGATTCGCAAGGGGAGGTTGGAGTACAGACTACCAGCGTAATTCTGGACGTTGCAGGGAGACGGGCGTTGGCCAAGGTCTGGTAAGGCAAACATATCTCTCTTGTCTTCAGGTTGGTTTTTCTGGTTCGGGTCGTTAGCCGTTGCTGTCGCTGCGAGAGGGCACCTTAATTAGCAACGTAGGTTTTTCAAGCATTTTCAAAAATCTAACAAAAATAGAAAACCATGAATAATGACAAAAGCTATATATCAAATAAAAGATATTTATTCACTTAATTCAAACAAATCATGATCAAAATGTTTTAATGTGCATGATTTGAGTTATATCTACTGAAATAATGCATGTAATCAGCCAAAAAAGAAAAAGTTCAAAAATCGTCAGTCAAGTTGCAAGAATTGAAAAATGCTGGAATGGTGCCTTCAAAAAAAATAAATCTGAAATGCAAAAACAATGCCAATATATTTACCTATATTCTGATAGCATTTGCAATATAAAAAAGGCACCTAGAAAAGAAAAATGACTATATACATTGATAGATTTTCACGGAAAAGTAGTTGTCGGCCATTTTTGCAAAACATAGGGTGTTCACATGAAAAATTCACTGATTCAAACTCCCCTCAAAAGAAATCATAAAGAAAGGTAACTCACTGTGGAAATGTGGTCCCTATATTATTCTAAACTGGAGTTGCCTCCCTTAGACCATTGGTGAGAATACAGGAATGTTTTGTTGACACCACCCCATATGGGGCGTTACGTTGCCAGAGAGTACTTTGACATTGTCTGTGTTTGATCGCCTGGTCGTCATCGTAATAACGACAGGGAACTTTAAGAGGCGAGTGACGTCATAACAGTCGCGGTTCTACCGCGTGGGTTCGAGTGGGTTCTTTAAGCTGAAATGGTCGTTGTCACATACATTCGGGGACAGAGTACTCGGAGTACTCTGTCCACGGGGACAGAGTACTCTGTCTTTGAAATCTCGGCATTTGAACGAGAACGAGACTGCCAACAACCGGCAGTTTACCTATCAAAATGGCGGTCGACGTTCGAATGGGACAAGATTTGTTGAACTATTTGAATACAGTGCCGGCCTACAGGGAGGCATGCATGGTCCGTAAAGGACGCATAAAGGACACGCATGTTACAGTGCTGGTAGGGGAGAATGGGTTTCTCTCGGACACTTTTACTCTAATCGCCGATCGGCCGCAGCGGGTATGTCACGTGACTGTATGGACGAGATTTCAAAGACCGAGTACTCTGTCCCCGGGGACAGAGTACTCCGAGTACTCTGTCCCCGAATGTATGTGACAACGACCATTTCAGCGTTCTTTAAGTAGCTGCGTCGTTTCATTAGCCGCCGGGGAGCGGCGTTTTCCTTGAGGCGGGGAGAGTCGGTGTTCTTTTTATCCTGAGGGGATAGACGTGAAGTCGGAACTGTCTTTCATGTGCCAATGTATCAAGCCCGTTTCTGTTGAGAGCGGTCACGTGATCTAATTGAAGCCATTCTTTGAAGTTCTCCATTTTTGTGGGTGTGGGGTTTTTTCGTGAGTGTGTGAGAAATTTTTGGCCATTTTCGTTTATTGTTCTCATTGTCACTCTTTGCAGGGTTTTTGGGGTTGGGTTTTGCTTGATTTCTGTGTAATTAAATTTATTGTTCGACATTTCCTCTGCCCCAGTGTCCTTATTTTGCTTGTTGTTTATTGATTTGTTTATTTGTGTCTCCAGTGGATGTGGCAATTAGGTCTTGTTTGAAAACCTTCTGTAGTAATTTGGGTATTGTTTATCTTTATACTGAATTAACTATAGTATCTAACCACGACACACTACGTAGGGCTTGCTGATGGATAAGCTTTATACTTAATTAACTATAGTATCTAACCACGACACACTACGTAGGGCTTGCTGATGGATAAGCTTTATACTTAATTAACTATAGTATCTAACCACGACACACTACGTAGGGCTTGCTGATGGATAAGCTTTATACTTAATTAACTATAGTATCTAACCACGACACACTACGTAGGGCTTGCTGATGGATAAGCTTTATACTTAATTAACTATAGTATCTAACCACGACACACTACGTAGGGCTTGCTGATGGATAAGCTTTATACTTAATTAACTATAGTATCTAACCACGACACACTACGTAGGGCTTGCTGATGGATAAGCTTTATACTTAATTAACTATAGTATCTAACCACGACACACTATATAGGGCTTGCTGATGGATAAGCTTTATACTTAATTAACTATAGTATCTAACCACGACACACTACGTAGGGCTTGCTGATGGATAAGCTTTATACTTAATTAACTATAGTATCTAACCACGACACACTACGTAGGGCTTGCTGATGGATAAGCTTTATACTTAATTAACTATAGTATCTAACCACGACACACTACGTAGGGCTTGCTGATGGATAAGCTTTATACTTAATTAACTATAGTATCTAACCACGACACACTACGTAGGGCTTGCTGATGGATAAGCTTTATACTTAATTAACTATAGTATCTAACCACGACACACTATATAGGGCTTGCTGATGGATAAGCTTTATACTTAATTAACTATAGTATCTAACCACGACACACTACGTAGGGCTTGCTGATGGATAAGCTTTATACTTAATTAACTATAGTATTGTGACAAGGTGCACTTGTGTGCCACCATGACCAATCACTAGTTTTGTTCTTTCAGTGTTAGTTTACAATCAATGCATTTTTTTCTTCTGAAGTCATTCATGACATCATTAAACTGACCATGGAGATGGGGTACCGGTAAGTTGGAAAAATCAATTGCTTTGTTATTTTCTTGTAGTTATTCTAGGTAATGATGAGGGACCGAGAGATTTTTTTAACCAATCTGAGTAAGAAGTAGAGAGAGAAGTTTCCTTTTCCAACTGTCGAGAAATAATATTGTTTTCTGGTTGCTTTCCTTGTTGGTAATTAAGAATCAAATTCCGTTAGTTCTGGCAGTCTTTTGCTATGTTCAAGTGGCCATCACTACTAGCAATTTGATTATGATAGATCAGGTGATTTGGTAACTTAGATAATACTCCTGGGAAATAGTCATGATAGGATTATTCATGGACTATGGAGTGCTTAATTGGTAGATGTTATTCCCCATGGATACTCTATCATTTGGGCTGGGTCGTCCGGAGTTGTCTAGTTACACTGCTATTTTAGAGGCAAATGAGTGACCCATTCACTGTTGTCATTTAGAATGTTAGCATCACCACCTCATGTTCAGTTCTAACAAGTATTACCAGCTCCCTGTAGGTTTTTCACTTTTGGATATAATAACACAACGTAAACTGTTGAATTTTCTTTAAATGCCTTGAATATTCCATTAATTGATGCTGGCATTTATGTGTAATTTTCCCATTTTAGTTTTATGGTTATGCTACTCTGACTAATGTGTTGTCTTGGTTTATTTTAGTTTGCCATCGTGCTTTTGTATAACTGTGTTAGTATCAGATTAAATATTACATACTGAGAAAGCCTATTCCTAATTGTTTCTTTTCAAACATATCGAACCTATTTCCCATTTTCAACCTCTCCCTATTTCCCATTTTCGTGCCCCCCCCCCCCCCCCCCCCTTCCACTCGGTAACATTACAGTATCTAACCACGACACACTACGTAGGGCTTGCTGATGGATAAGCTTTATACTTAATTAACTATAGTATCTAACCACGACACACTACGTAGGGCTTGCTGATGGATAAGCTTTATACTTAATTAACTATAGTATCTAACCACGACACACTACGTAGGGCTTGCTGATGGATAAGCTTTATACTTAATTAACTATAGTATCTAACCACGACACACTATATAGGGCTTGCTGATGGATAAGCTTTATACTTAATTAACTATAGTATCTAACCACGACACACTACGTAGGGCTTGCTGGTGGATAAGCTTTATACTGGCAGAGAGACTTACGCACTCGGGTCTCCTTTTCGCAAAGAATGCTAGCCAGCGGTAAGGGCTGAAGGCGAAAGGTGCAAAGCATCCGACACTACGCCAACACACTAGACGCTTCACATCAGCCATTTCACACACACACACACCACACACACACTTCGAGATCATGACAACCATGCAAACTCGATTCAAGATTGTTGCAAATACATGTACATTAGTGCCTTAACGACCATTATTCCGTTTGGCAAGTATTTCTTGCATATGTACACCTGGTTCTGGCGAAATGCCACAAACAGCTCCACTCAGCTTATTTGGAAGGAATTACTACGGCACATTTGGGGTGAACATACCATTAGCCTGTTCTGAGTATAACTTTCATTTCATCACTGAGTCGTTCATGTCCTATTCTCTAGATATTATCATCTCCCACCCACACAACGAGCAAATGATGCTAGGGGTTTCTTGTACAAGTCTCATGACAAACCAACTGCCTGTGACGTTCTGATATAAATATTTCCATTGCTATTGCAAATCCTTCTTTATTACAACAACCATCTAGCACCGAGCTCAAGTGGTCTTGTCTGTGTATTCACCCATTCTGCTCCCTCTTTCGTTTGTGCCAGTAAGAAGTCACCATTGCAACCAGTCTCTGTAGCAAGTAAAATCGTTGAATCATTCAATTGTATCTTTGCTCGGTGCTTTTATAATAGAAGCCGATTTATCGGGACACGCCGTGTATACGGAACAAAACTCAGGGAATGGATTTTTTACTGCATAATTTAACCTGTTAATCGGGACAACCCGCCGCTTAATCGGGACAAACCTCGGTCAGATTTCACGTTAGAGCCATGGCATGGACTTGAAATACGACCAATCGGTAAAGAGCAAAACAATCAAATAGCTTATCAGCTGCTCGAAGGGCTTTTACGCATTGCAAAAACAAAGAGATTAACCAACCGCTAATGAGCAAAACAATCCAATCGCATGTCATCTTTCTCGGCCAATCACTGAGCAGGAGGCATGGTTACGACTTCATAAATACGGATGACCAAATGCTCACATCACCATTGCTCTCACTGGTCTCTTCGAGATTGCACTCACCACGACGATATCATACAAGCGGTCCGACCTGTCTCTGACGGAGAAGAAGCAGTTTTGGAAGAGTTGCAGAAGCCAGGCACAACCATGAGAGGCATTTCGAAATCAGCCGTGAGCCGTATGAAGAAAGCGAAAACGGTCATGCAGTGTTAGGAGAGTGCAGAGCCAGAAAGATGTGGGGGAAGCTCTGTCCGTGTGGCTGGGAGACAAGTTGGCACAAAGAGCCAGGCTGTTGGGACTTGTTCTGAAACAGAAGGCGACTGAGCTGGCAGCCTCTCAAGGCACCGATTTCAAACCATCTGATGGTTGGCTGGGAAGATGGAAAAAGCGTCACGGCATCACCCAGAGGCGAGAATTCGGCGAAAAGCAAGATGCCAACACTGAGACAGCAAGCGCATGGAAATCCGACGTCCTGCCTGTCTAGAAGCATATGAACTCTCGGACGTCTAAAACGCCGACGAAACCGGACTCTACGTCCGTGGTATGCCAGACAGCTCTTCTGATGTCCTTCATCATGGAGCATTACCCAAATAGGTTGAACACGTTTTAAAAAGTTTTATTTTGGTTTGAATGATTTGATTTGCATTTATGGTTCACAATGAAACATTTATAAAACCTTTTAGAAATGTTGATGCAAAAACTGTTTGAATGCGAACTTAAAAAAAATATTTTAGAAATGTTGACGCAAAAACAGTTTTAATAAATGTTTGAAAAAAGTTCGCATTCAATCTAAGTTGCCCCAATTGGCACATGTAATGCAAACCTGCAATTAGGTCCGAATTTAAAACTGTAAAAAAATTTAAATCCTGCTATCCTTTCTCGAGTTATAAACTTAGAGAAGTAAAATTTTTATTTTAATTAAAAAAATTAGAACAAATTAAATTTAGAATGAAAAGTTGCGTGTGTGCTGCCCTGAGGCATGTTCAATGCAAATCTGCAATCAGATGCAGCATGTTTCGTTTTTGAGTTATGTATGTAAACTTTAAATTTTAATGCATTGGTATAAACGTAATTAGAAATGCCCAAATGTCCAAATGTGTGGTCAGATCTTCTCTAAGTTTTAC
Source organism: Theodoxus fluviatilis (assembly GCA_034096865.1). Taxonomy (NCBI): domain Eukaryota; kingdom Metazoa; phylum Mollusca; class Gastropoda; order Cycloneritida; family Neritidae; genus Theodoxus; species Theodoxus fluviatilis. Next base: position 37,754 of record JAWQFJ010010939.1, read on the forward strand.
CGTTGCGGAGCTATTATCATGAGATTTTTAAAATTTGAATTTAAATTAAATGATGATATTTGAATTAAATGCAATGACAAGACTTTTAAGCATACTTGAGTCACTGCATATAATTCTAAATCTGCAGTAAGATTTTCTGTAGCTCTTTAGCTCGGACATTAAATTAAAAAAATTAAAAAAAATTATGGTTGCCCCATGATATGACCCGAGGCACACGCAACACAAATCTGCAAGTCTCATAGTTTGTTAGCATGTAACCTTGTTGAAAAAATATTTGAAAGTCCTCGGGCTTGTGAACTATCCACTAGCCCGGCAGGCGAGTGAAAATTTCTGTCTTTCAGCAGGCCTGCTTGTAGAACTGGAAGACACTCCTGCAAGCTGCCAGGTCAAAATCTAGGACGCGCCTACATGACGTGTAGGGTCAGAAACTTAAGACCACACTCTGTTGATAACCGCCAACGCCGCATCCCTGCCTGCTTCCTGCTCCAAGCTGCTGGAAAGCCTCGATCAGCCGCCTTCGTGAACTGGATCTACAGCTTTCCAGCTGACTCCAAATTTATCAGGTGAAATGGCTCTTAATCATATGTGTTTTCTAATTATTCAGTATCTACACGTAAGCCCAGTCATTACTTCCTCCAAAGATTACAACAAAAAGGTCCATGAAATAAAAGGTTCCTGTGTTTTATATATCGTGTCTTGAATTCAAATGATTAATCTTCCCAGTCCAGTAACATGAACAAATGAAATGTTGGCTGAGTTATATCAAAAGGTCTTCTTTGCTATTTTTCCATTGATTTCTGACTGTCAGGAGTTGCTGGGCAGTGGTGGCGGCGGCGGCGTCTTGTAGGCAACTCTTGACCATATAATGTTGAAGGAACTTCCTACCCCTGGGCTAACTTAGGGAAAGACGTCCACTTAACAGAACACACAACATGAGATAAATAAATACAAAAGGGTTTAATACATAAAAGAGTCAATGAAAATAATTTACAAATACAAAACTTGAGCTAAATCCCCAATCTAGTCATCAACAAGAAGGGCAAAGCCCATACGACTCACATGCTTGACCTTGACCTTTACATGACCTTGACCTTCAGGTGACCCTCAAGGTCAAGGCCAAACAACTACACCTAGCAATGACATCATACACTAAGAAATGCTTTACACATTTTTCCTACCAAAATACACATGTCTTGACCCAAGGTCAAGGTCATCAAAGGTCATGCAACACAAAGCTGTTAATTCAAGACATAGGAAGCACAATTGTGCTTATTGGCACTTTCTACCATGAGATATGGTCACTTTTAGTGGTTCACTACCCCATTTTGATCACATTTCATAAGGGTCAAAATGACCTTGACCTTGATGATATGTGACCAAATGTGTCTCATGATGAAAGTATAACATGTTCTCCACATAATTATTAAGTTTGAAACAGTTATCTTCCATAGTTCAGGGTCAAGGTCACTTCAAAATATGTATACAATCCAACTTTGAAGAGCTCCTGTGACCTTGACCTTGAAGCAAGGTCAACCAAACTGGTATCAAAAGATAGGGCTTACTTTGCCCTATATACCATATATAGGTGAGGTGTCCAATCTCAAAAACTTCAGAGAAAATTGAGAAAATGTGAAAAATGGCTGTTTTTTAGACAACATTTATGGCCCCTGCGACCTTGACCTTGAAGCAAGGTCAAGTAACTATGCATGCTTTTTGACGCCTTGTCATCATACATCATCATGCCAAATTGGGTGCTGATAGACTTAATAGTCTCCAAGAAAACTCCAACGTTAAAGTTTTAAACGGACGCCCGGACGCCAGGACGGACGAAATGGGTGAGTACATAGACTCACTTTTGGTACGCATGTGAGTCAAAAAACCACGAATGGGCAACAAAAGCCACTCCACTCACTCACACACAAAATTCCCTGCAGGATCTGAAACAAACAAAAACAAGAAGGGCAAAGCCCATACGACTCACATGCTTGACCTTGACCTTCAAGGTCAAGGTCAAACAACTAAACCTACCAATGACATCATACACAAAGAAATGCTTTACACATTTTTCCTACCAAAATACATGTGACCTTGACCCAAGGTCAAGGTCATCCAAGGTCATGCAACACAAAGCTGTTAATTCAAGACATAGGAAGCACAATGGTGCTTATTGGCACTTTCTACCATGAGATATGGTCACTTTTAGTGGTTCACTACCCCATTTTGGTCACATTTCATAAGGGTCAAAGTGACCTTGACCTTGATGATATGTGACCAAATGTGTCTCATGATGAAAGTATAACATGTGCCCCACATAATTATTAAGTTTGAAACAGTTATCTTCCATAGTTCAGGGTCAAGGTCACTTCAAAATATGTATACAATCCAACTTTGAAGAGCTCCTGTGACCTTGACCTTGAAGCAAGGTCAACCAAACTGGTATCAAAAGATAGGGCTTGCTTTGACCTATATACCACTTGTAGCTAAGGTTGCCATTCTCAATAACGTGGGAGAAAATTGGGAAAATGTGAAAAATGACTGTTTTTGAGACCACATTTATGGCTCCTGTGACCTTGACCTTGAAGCAAGGTCAAGTCACTATGTATGTTTTTTGAGGCCTTGTTATCATACACCATCATGCCACATTTGGTGTTGATAGACTTAATAGTCTCCGAGAAAAATCCAACGTTTAAGTTTTTTACGCCCGGACACCCGGACGGACGCCCGGACGGACGGACGGACGACACGGCCGAGTACATAGACTCACTTTTGCTTCGCATGTGAGTCAATAAAAAAGAAACAGTCATTTCTTCCTCGTTTACAGCACAATAAACACGAGGCGTGCGAAGTAAAATAAATGATACAGAAGGAAAACAAAAAACATAGAAACTCACCCTACGACCCGGAGCAGGGAGTGGCTGTGCCAATAAGGCAACCAGGATGCTAACATTTTTACATTGAGTGGCGACACTGACTGGCCCTAAATGTGTTGCCCGCCTCTTTCTCATCAATTTGACCAAAATGTTTGTGGTCGAGGGGGAGGTAACTCCTCCATTTTGACAATAGAACATTAATTGATGGTGAAAAGTAAGCCCTTTTACCAAAAATTATTTTGAAATCAGTGTGATGCATCATCACAACATCATATAGACAGGCATTTCTTAATGATAAGCTGAGAAAATTGAATTAGCGAACACTGTGACACTTCCTGCAGCAATGTATTACTGTGTCTATGCAGCAATCCTGGAAATGTAGCCTCATCACCTGCAAAGACAAGATGGACATTAGAGAAATCTTAGCATGAATCCATATACACTGTGTTTGTGTCATTCATATCACCAGAGCTGCCAAGTACTACGATTTAGGCGTAGCATGCTACGGTTTCAACATGCTTGCTACGATGCTACGATCGTCCGGAAAAACTAAGATTTTTCCAAAAATGATGTGATGTTTTTTTTTAGACCTTAAAAAAAATCCATTCATGAAAAAGCGAGCGACCCGCGTGCCAGCCTCGAACTGAACTTTTGACCTTCACGTAGAATCGTGTACTGTAACCGACCAATCGCGTTGCGTTTTAACCCCTGGGTGGAAATGCCGGAAACACCCGAAGCGCAGTTTGACCGTAAAAATGGCGTCGAAGCGAAAGACACCCACAGAAACTGTCAATCTTGCTGCTACTCCCCCAAAGAAGGCACCAAAGTCTCGACCCAGTTGTCAGCAGTTTAAAGCAGACTACACCAAGGATTATCCATGTATCGTCAGATCTGCAAATAACTCCTCAGCCGCAAGATGCACGTACTGTCAGTCCTATTTTTCGATTGCTCACGGGGTTGGTTTGATATCGAGAAACATGTGGGTACTGCCACACACAAGAAGAAAGCTGCGGAAAAGCCGAGCAAACTGCTCACTGCCTATTTCAAGCCAGTGACTGCAGAGGACGATCAATCAGTCATTTTAGCCGAATGTTTGTTCACATCGTTCCTTGTGGAACACAATATACCCATTAGTGCAGCAGATCATGCGGGGCCACTTTTTCAGAAAATGTTTCCTGGGAATGCGATTGCACAGGACGGATGTGGTCGAACAAAAACCACTGCGATAATGAAGTGCCTTGCCCATTCGGCAGTGCAAACATCAGCATTTTCCTTCTGCGTGTGTGCTACGCCTATTTCTTAAATGCTACTCCAAAAAACTCTGGATGCTACTCTTTGGCATGATGGTGGGTTGGCAGCTCTGTATCACTACTGTGTCTGTGTCATTCATATCACTACTGTGTCCGTTTCATTCACACTACCACTGTGTCATCCATTTAACTACTATGTCTGTGTTATTCATACAACTGCTGTGTTTGTGTCATTCATATCACTACTGTTTGTGTTATTCACACTACTACCGTGTTTGTGTCATGTATATCACTACTGTGTCATTTTCATTCACACTACTATTGTGTTTGCGTTATTCATTTCACTACTGTGCCTGTTTCATTCACCACTACTATGCTTGCGTCATTCATATCACTACTATGCCCGATTTATACACAGCTACTGTGTCTGAGTTATTTGTAACATTACTGCTTGTGTTACTGTTTCATTCACAATGCTCCTGTGTTTGTCATTTACACCACTACTGTGACTACTGTACATGTCAGTCATACCACCACTGTGTATGTGGGTCTGTAACACCACTACTGTATGTGGATTGGTTACACCACTTTTGTGTGCATGTCATTCACACCACTACTGCCAGTGAGTCAGTCACACCACTACTGTGTTTATGTCAGTCACACCACTACTGTGTTTATGTCAGTCACATCACTACTGTGTTTATGTCAGTCACATCACTACTGTGTTTATGTCAGTCACACCACTACTGTGTTTATGTCAGTCACACCACTACTGAGTTTATGTCAGTCACACCACTACTGTGTTTATGTCAGTCACACCACTACTGTGTTTATGTCAGTCATACCACTACTGTGTTTATGTCAGTCACATCACTACTGTGTATATGTCAGTCACACCACTACTGTGTTTATGTCAGTCACACCACTATTTTTCACTCACACCACTACTGTGTCATTGATAACATTACCGTAGCTACTGTATGTGGCAGTCATACTACTACTGCGTGTGTGAGTGAGTGTCAGTCAAATCACTACTGCCTGTGTGTCAGTCTCACTGCTACTCTGGGTATGTCAGTCACATCACTATTTTGTGTCAGTTACTGCGTGCGTGCATGGCGGTCACATCTCTGCATGCAAATTACTTACACAGCCACTGTGTCAAATATCTGGAATGCCGTTTTGCCATTCCGTGTGTGATAAGAGAAGAGGCAGCACTCCACGATGGGGCGGGCAGCCAGCGGGGTGTCTGGAGGGCAGATCTTGTCCAGGTACTCCTGAACTGCCTCTCCTGCCCTTGCATTGGCCTGCATCTCCTCTGGAGATATTCCATTGAAAAATTTCACCTGAAATGCAACGCAAATGTTCTCCATGAAACATCTCAAATAGGTTGTAGTCAATCTCTGCAAATACATACATACAGAGAGAGAGAGAGAGAGAGAGAGAGAGAGAGAGAGAGAGAGAGAGAGAGAGAGAGAGAGAGAGAGAGAGAGAGAGAGAGAGAGAGAGAGAGAGAGAGAGAGAGAGGGAGGGAGGGAGGGAGGGAGGGAGGGAGGGAGGGAGGAGGGAGGGAGGGAGGGAGGGAGGGAGGGAGGGAGGAGGGGAGGGAGGGAGGGAGGGAGGGAGGGGAGGGGAGGGGAGGGAGGGAGGGAGGGAGGGAGGGAGGGAGGGAGGGAGGAGAGAGAGAGAGAGGAGAGGAGAGGAGAGGGAGGGAGGGAGGGAGGGAGGGAGGGAAAGAGGGAAGGGGAGGGGAGGGAGGGAGGGAGGGAGAGAGGGAGGAAGAGAGAGGAGAGAGAGAGAGAGAGAGAGAGAGAGAGAGAGAGAGAGAGATTGATTGATTGCTTTATTGCGGCCGACGACCCGTCATAGTAGTATACAATGTATGTACATATTCTAAAACACCATAGTGATATATAATAATCAACATACATAATACACGAATAGAATAGAACGAGTTATAGGCTTTAAGACATCGCAACACTAAGACATGAATCACCGCTGTGCCCGAAGAAACAATATCGTTCATTTGCACTTTTCCTTAGCAGTCATATGCATTATTATTCATCCCTTGATTAGGCTACCTCCTAAAAATGTGTCATGAATGCATGTACAACTTAAAATTCCTATTTCCCATGAGGAAGAAAACTGTTTATATCTCATGCATCGTATCCGATATAAAACCGTAGAATTGGCCTTTACCAGTCATGTTTTGTTCCACCTCTTATGTACACGGTTAGGTGGTTATCATCAGCTAACGTATGGACATTGTCATGAATAGCAGGTAATGCTTACTTTATGTCAACTGTCTGATTTCGCAATCTAAGAGCATAGTAAATGTACATTGCCACATCTCTGGTTTTATCTGCGCCTTGTCCGTCTAACAAGTATGTACACCCCACTCGATGGATGCTGATATATTTCGCGATGTATTTTGCTCTCAGAGCATCATACATCGGACAGCAAACTAAAAAATGTTCTTCATTTTCCGATTGATTGACACAAAATGGACAGGAAACGTTATCGTTAGCTCCAAAGTGCCTTTCATTGATATGTAAGTTGTTGATTCCTAATCTGAATCTTATCAAAACATCTCTGAATTTCTTAATTTTAATATCGTTAAGATAACTTTCACAGCCATGTGCACTTTTAAAAGTCCTATACGTTGCAAAGCGCTCACTGCTACAGAGTTTCTCGTTCCACTGCTGCCTAAAACAATCTCGTAATCTTTGTTGGAATGCCCTCAAAAAACCCTTCTCATTTGAGCACCCCCCATTTATCCACACAAAGTTGTAGCCCAACCTTGTTAGACATTCCTGTACAGCTTTGGCCCAGTTTAGTTCCGCTGGCAGACTGATACTGCACAGCATTCGAAAGGCTTGCTTGGGGAGTCTGTCCAACGACATTTTGCCCAGCTTTAGCCAATACTTTATTGCCCTGGACACTGCGTTGGCAACAAGGGGGTACCTACCAGTCTCGCCATATATAAAAGTGCTGGGCGTTCGAACATCTAGATTTAAAAATCTTTTACACGCGAACATGTGCACCTTTTCTGTATCGCTCCGTCCCGATAGTCCCCATATCTCCGAGCCGTATAAGAGCGCTGAAGCTACCTGGGCATCAAAGAGCTTGAAGAAGACAGAAGTGTTCAGGGTGTGCAGATCCCTCATAGTCTTCAGCAACTGTACCACTTTCTGTTTTGTGTTTACCATCTGCTGTTCCATTGCCACAGCATTTGAGAGAGAGAGAGAGAGAGAGAGAGAGAGAGAGAGAGAACAAACAAATCAATGTATTGTGCAGTCTATTGATCCATTCAGAAAGACAGACAGAAATGGAGACAGAGACACACACGCATATGCATGTATACACATACACCAATGGATACACACACACACACACACACACACACACACACAAGTAGTGAAGTACATGTTGATGGATGGGCAGAGGGATTACAGAATGAAAAGATGGATAAATGGATGGGCTGACAGAGGATCAGATAGAAAGAAAATTAGACAACAGACAGATTGAGACAACACACCAGAAAATACATAGATTTGAAAAAAGACGTTAACTCACAGCCTCATCCTTGCACAGCAAAGTCCACAATGATGAGTCCCCATCATGCAGGCACATTTTCAGAGCCATGACCCAATGCATCTCCTGTGGGCAGTCTGAAACATGGAGGCACACTGTGCTCTCAAACACACAGGCACAGTAGTCTGAAACATAGAGGCACACTGTGCTCTCAAACACACAGGCACAGTAGTCTAAAACATGGAGGCACACTGTGCTCTCAAACACACAGGCACAGTAGTCTGAAACATAGAGGCACACTGTACTCTCAGACAAACAGGCACAGTAGTCTGAAACATTGAGGCACACTGTGCTCTCAGACACACAGACACTGCAGTCTGAAACATTGAGGCACACTGTACTCTCAGACAAACAGGCACAGTAGTCTGAAACATTGAGGCACACTGTGCTCTCAAACACACAGGCACAGTAGTCTGAAACATAGAGGCACACTGTACTCTCAGACAAACCGGCACAGTAGTCTGAAACATTGAGGCACACTGTGCTCTCAAACACACAGGCACAGTAGTCTGAAACATGGAGGAACACTGTGCTCTCAAACACACAGGCACAGTAGTCTGAAACATAGAGGCACACTGTGCTCTCAGACACACAGGCACAGTAGTCTGAAACATAGAGGCACACTGTACTCTCAGACAAACAGGCACAGTAGTCTGAAACATTGAGGCACACTGTGCTCTCAGACACACAGACACTGCAGTCTGAAACATAGAGGCACACTGTACTCTCAGACAAACAGGCACAGTAGTCTGAAACATTGAGGCACACTGTGCTCTCAGACACACAGACACTGCAGTCTGAAACATAGAGGCACACTGTACTCTCAGACAAACAGGCACAGTAGTCTGAAACATTGAGGCACACTGTGCTCTCAGACACACAGACGCTGCAGTCTGAAACATTGCGGCATACTGTGCTCTCTAATACACAGGCACAGCAGTCTGAAACATTGCGGCATACTGTGCTCTCTAACACACAGGCACTGCAGTCTGAAACATTGAGGCACACTGTACTCTCAGACAAACAGGCACAGTAGTCTGAAACATTGAGGCACATTGTGCTCTCAGACACATAGGCACTCCAGTCTGAAACATTGAGGCACACTATACTCTCAAACACAGAATGTGCAGTCTGAAACATTGAGGCACACTGTGCTCTCTAACACACAGACACTGCAGTCTGAAACACAAAGATACATTGTACTCTTAAACACACTGACTCTGCAGTCTGAATCATTGAGGCACACTATATTCTCAGACATGCAGGCACTGCAGTGTGAAACACTGAGGCACACTGTATTCTCTAACACACAGGCACTGCAGTCTGAAACATTGAGGCACACTGTGCTCTCAAACACACAGACACTGCAGTCTGAAACACAAAGATACATTGTACTCTTAAACACACTGACACTGCAGTCTGAAACATTGCGGCATACTGTGCTCTCAGACACTCAGGCACAGTAGTCTGAAACATTGAGGCACACTGTGCTCTCTAACACACAGACACTGCAGTCTGAAACATGGAGGCACACTATACTCTCAGACACTCAGGCACAGTAGTCTGAAACATTGAGGCACACTGTGCTCTCAGACACACTGGCACAGTAGTCTGAAACATTGCGGCATACTGTGCTCTCAGACACACAGGCACAGTAGTCTGAAACATTGCGGCATACTGTGCTCTCAGACACACAGGCACAGTAGTCTGAAACATGGAGGCATACTGTGCTCTCAGACACACAGGCACAGTAGTCTGAAACATTGAGGCACACTGTGCTCTCAGACACACTGGCACAGTAGTCTGAAACATTGCGGCATACTGTGCTCTCAGACACACAGGCACAGTAGTCTGAAACATTGAGGCACACTGTGCTCTCAGACACACAGGCACAGTAGTCTGAAGCATGGAGGCACACTGTATTCTCAAACACAGGCACTGCAGTCTGAAACATGGAGGCACACTGTGCTCTCAGACACACTGGCACAGTAGTCTGAAACATTGAGGGACACTGTGCTCTCAAACACACAGACACTGCAGTCTGAAACATTGAGGCACACTGTGCTCTCAAACACACAGGCACTGCAGTGTGAAACACTGAGGCACACTGTGCTCTCAAACACACAGGCACTGCAGTGTGAAACACTGAGGCACACTGTACTCTCAAACACACAGGCACTGCAGTCTAAAACATTGAGGCACACTGTGCTCTCTAACACACAGACACTGCAGTGTGAAACACTGAGGCACACTATACCCTCATATATGCATGCACTGCAGTGTGAAACACTGAGGCACACTGTGCTCTCAAACACACAGACACTGCAGTGTGAACCATTGAGGCACACTGTACTCTCTAACACACAGACACTGCAGTCTAAAACATGGAGGCACACTGCACTCTCAGACAGGCAGACACTGCAGTCTGAAACATAGAGGCACACTGTGCTCTCTAACACACAGACACTACAGTCTGAAACATTGAGGCACACTGTGGTCTTAAACACACAGACTGCAGTCTGAAACATTGAGGCACACTGTGCTCTCAAACACACAGGGAGTGCAGTCTGAAACATAGAGGCACACTGTGCTCTCAAACACACAGGCACTGCAGTCTGAAACATTGAGGCACACTGTGCTCTTAAACACACAGACTGCAGTCTGAAACATTGAGGCACACTGTGCTCTCAAACACACAGACACTGCAGTCTAAAACATGGAGGCACACTGTGCTCTCAATCACACAGACACTGCAGCTTGAAACATTCAGGCACACTGTACTCTCAAACACACTGGCACTGCAGTGTGAAACATTAAGGCACACTGTGCTCTCTACCACACAGACACTGCAGTCTAAAACATGGAGGCACACTGTGCTCTCAGACAGGCAGGCTGCAGTGTGAAACATTGAGGCACACTGTACTCTCAAACACACAGACACTACAGTCTGAAACATAGAGGCACACTGTGCTCTTAATCACACAGACACTGCAGTCTGAAATATAGAGGCACACTGTGCTCTCAAACACACAGATCTGCAGTCTGAAACAATCAGGCATACTGTACTTTTGAACACACAGACACTGCAGTCTGAAACATTGACGTACACTGTACTCACAAACACACTGACATTGCAGTGTGAAACATTAAGGCACATTGTGCTCTCTACCACACAGACACTGCAGTCTAAAATATGGATTCACATTTTACTCTCAGACAGGCAGGCACTGCAGTGTGAAACATTGAGGCACACTGTACTCTCAAACACACAGCCACTGCAGTCTGAAACATTGAGGCACACTGTGCTCTCTAACACACAGACACTGCAGTCTAAAACATGGAGGCACACTGTACTCTCAGACAGGCAGACACTGCAGTCTGAAACATAGAGGCACACTGTGCTCTCTAACTAACACACAGGCACTGCAGTCTGAAACATTGAGTTACACTGTACTCTCAAACACACAGACACTGCAGCTTGAAACATTCAGGCACACTGTACTCTCAAACACACTGGCACTGCAGTGTGAAGCATTAAGGCACACTGTGCTCTCAAACACACAGATCTGCAGTGTGAAACATTGAGGCACACTGTGCTCTCAAACACACAGATCTGCAGTGTGAAACATTAAGGCACACTGTGCTCTCAAACACACAGATCTACAGTGTGAAATATTGAGGAACACTGTGCTCTCAATCACACAGACACTGCAGTCTGAAACAATCAGGCATACTGTACTTTTGAACACACAGACACTGCAGTCTGAAACATTGACATACACTGTACTCACAAACACACTGACATTGCAGTGTGAAACATACAGGCACACTGTACTCTCAATCACACAGACACTGCAGTGTGAAATATACAGGCACACTGTATTCTCAAACACACAGACAATGTAGTCTGAAACATTGATGTACTCTGTACTTTCAAACACACTGGTGCTGCAGTCTGAAACATTCAGGCACACTGTACTCTCAAACATAAAGGCACTGCAGTCTGAAACATACAGGCACACTGTACTCTCAAACACACAGACACTGTAGTTGGAAACGTAAGGCTTGTTCAGGAGTACGAAGTGCTGCATGAGCGTTTCATGTTGGCAATTGAGCGCTCTTTGCCTTGTGTGAACACCTACAGATTTAGTGAAGTGCTTCACTTGCTAAAGGGAAGTAAATCTTCTGCGCAGCATGTTGTGTTGCTTAACGCTAAAGAAAGTGTTTTCTTTGCCACAGACATCATTATTGCACGTTAAAATGTATTCTGCATGAATAAAGTCCACAACTATGTCATCATTAATGCCATTACGCGCGCACAGTAAATAAAACCCATTCCAGTCCCAAAATGATGTTTCTGAGGGTTATTTAACGCATCGCTGGCCAGTGCGGGATCGAAGGCGCCATTTTGAAAATCATGTGAATCACCTCAGATGCATGATGTTCTGCGACGCACAGCGCTGCACAGCACTGAGTGAATCACACTCCAAAATTGCTGTTCAGGAACATGTGCAGCGCTTTGCAGCATTGCGCCTCCTGAACAAGCCTGTTGAGGCACACTGCATTCTCAAACAGACACTGTAGTCTGAAACACAGAGGCACGCTGTACTTTCAAACACACAGGCACTGTAGTCTGAAACATAGAGGCACGCTGTACTTTCAAACACACAGGCACTGTAGTCTGAAACACAGAGGCACGCTGTACTTTCAAACACACAGGCACTGTAGTCTGAAACATAGAGGCACGCTGTACTTTCAAACACACAGGCACTGTAGTCTGAAACACAGAGGCACGCTGTACTTTCAAACACACAGGCACTGAAGTGTGAAACATAGAGGCACGCTGTACTTTCAAACACACAGGCACTGTAGTCTGAAACATAGAGGCACGCTGTACTTTCAAACACACAGGCACTGTAGTCTGAAACATAGAGGCACGCTGTACTTTCAAACACACAGGCACTGAAGTGTGAAACGAAGGCACACTGTACTCTCAAAACACATGGACAATGTAGCCTGAAACATCTTCAATTCTATGAGCACCAAGACACACAACAAGGTGCACTGCTGTTTGGAACACTGAAACACACAGAGGTTGATTCTTGGCAACTGCCAATTGAACACTACAGAATTTCAGTTTTTCTCCTCCATGGCCTTTCATACAGTATGTTGACTTTTTGCTGTATTTCTCTCTGGATACTTCACTTGAAGAACTGGGGACCAAATCAGTGGCGAGTGACATAATGTGACCATGGATGACAAAACCAGGCTCTAGTGTAAAAAAGAACTAAAATATTTTACACCAATAATTTTTTCAGTTAGTAATACAAATTGCAGAAAAAACAGTAGTATATTGTTAGTACATTAAATCTATTTTTTATTTTCATATGAGCTACAGGAAACAATACATCAATTAACCCCCCTGATGACTGAGCTGGGAGTTTGCTTGCAAACTGTTCCAGGGACTCCAGCTTCATACAGTCATTGATGGCAAAGCAGTGCGGATGCTTGACAGCAGGCATGACCTACATTTTCAAGGAGCAGGACGCTGCAGGGCCAACAGTCTATGGTGGACTTTGTCTATGAATACAAAGTACTCGTACTTGTGAAATTTACAGAAGTCTCTGATCAGCACCTGCATGTTTGGCAGTCCTCATTCTTACCTAGCTTGGCACACTGTGGGCAGAGCTTCGAGGGGGCTGCATGGTGCTCTGGTGTCTCCTGTGCAGTGCCAGCCACCCTGCCCCTCTCCCCTCCAGCCCTGGTCTGCCGTCTGCAACAGACAACACACTCCACTCTACATCATCCCCAGAGGACTGATTACCAGCTTGGGAGTGGAAGTAAGCAAATGAGAATGCTGAGATGGGAAGTGATGTAAACTGTGGGGGCATTGATCTGCAGCATAAGCTTGTTACCTAGGGCACTATGACAGCATAAGAATGGTGCATGTACCATATTATCACTGTTTCTGTTATTAACATGTTGTATCAGTCTTATTTTCCTAAACACCATGTATTATGCTTTTAATATTAATTATCCATCTCATAGATTAGCCAATTCCATAAAAATAATATACTACACGATACATGTTGGATGTACTGATAAAGCATAATGCAGACTTAATGAGGGCAAAAGTTGCTTTTTCAAGCGTACAATAACTTCACACGAAAAGAGTTAACTTACTGAACTTTGACATGGAAAATGGTTATCACATCAGTCCTAAGTGAAGGTTCAGCACTATGGCAAATATCTGCATGCCTGCTACTGTGCCTGTCCCCCTACCTACTTTCCACCTGCCTTGTCAGCTGTCCCCCAGTCCACATGTCTGTGCTGCTTCCTGCCTTCCGGCCAGTCTCTTGCCTATGCACTGCAAGTGACACAGAATGAGAGAAAGAGAGACTCACCTTGGATTCATTGAGGGGTCTTCAGAGCAACCCTGTGAACCCCTTGTTGAGCCTTCTTCTGTCCACCTCAGTGGTGACCTGCGCGAGGGAAGCAAGGCTGGTGGTGCTGAGCAAGAAAATGACCTGGCACAACATCCACAACTAGACTGAAACTTACTCCATGTCCAACTGAAAATCCTTTATTACATCGTGTCCAGTAGTGACTCTTTTCAAAAGTGAAAAAGCAATGTATCAAATACACTTGCTTCAATACCTTCTACTTCATACTGTAACTAGTGTAAGCCCCCCCTCCCCCCCCCAAAAAAAAAAGAAAAAAAAAAAGAAAAGACAAAAAAGAGAAGATAAAAAGAGGTGTGCCTCGTCTTTTCTGCCAATCCAAAACTTTTTCCCATTGTGAAAGAAAAAGTAAGAAAAAATTTACAGTAAACAACAATGGGCATGCTGTCCATGAGCACTTGGGAATCTACAAGTGTAATGTTCCATTTCAGATGAATCTGCTGTATATATGACATTTCTTAAAACACACACACACACACAAATGTGCAACATCTCATTCTGGCCTCTAAAAATTAAGAAAGAAAGACAAAGAGTTCAGCCCCCCTCTCCCCAAACTAAATTCACCAAAGCAAGCAGGCACAAGGCCAGCACCCCCCCCCCCCCCCCCCCTATCACAACTGAAGTTTGCCTTGGGCAAAGGCTGTTGTTATTTGTTGACTCCAGCCAAAAACCAAGGCTACAGCAAAATGTTGTTATGTTGTACTGTTATGTGGGGATTATCTTCAGCCGTGGTAAGCTCCTAACATAACAACTGGCATTCTCTGGAGACAGAGATCAAATCCCCTGAAGACGGAGTGTGGCTGCCTTTATGGCGGGGTGTTCAAAAACAGTCACACACGCAATCATCTCACCCACTTGGGTGATCCTGGGAGTGTTTAGCCCAGGTACGCAACAACAACAACAACAACTGAAGTCACCAAAGCAAGCAGGCACAAGGCAAGAGCAGGGCACAAGCATCTGCCCCAGTTCTCCACATGCAACCACTTGATCCAAGCAGTCCTGTAATGGTCACTACAGGCTTTATATGCTACTAACACTTCTGAAGAACATGCCTAAACTATGAAATCAAGATGATGGTGATGATGATGATGATGATGATGATGATGATGATGGTGATGATGATGATGATGATGATTGAGGAGGAGGAGGAGGAGGAGGAGGAGGGAGGAGGAGGAGGAGGAGGAGGAGGAGGAGGAGGAGGAAGAAAATGATGGTGGAGGTGATATGATGCCAATAATCAATCATGACAAAGTTGATTATTAACTGCACTACAACAACAATGACACAGAAGATCATTCATACGTGTAGTGGCATCTCGGGCAGCGGAGATGGAGCAAGGATGATGGGAAGGCTGGACAAGGGGTGTAGCTGGAGACACGAGCCTGCACCTTGAACTTGTAGGGCACCGAGTGATGCAGCACCTCGTGCAGAGCCGTGAAGGGCAGGTGGGGACGGGGCTCCAACATCACTGGACAAACACACAGCACTTGACCTCAACATTCTGCTGTCAATGCCAACGCTACATTCAGTGCTGGTGCATCAGACACTGTGTTCACAGCCCATCCTGTATCTGTCATACCATACACTGCACACACCACGTCTGTCATGTCATACACTACACACACCACATCTGTTGTGCCATACACTGCACACACTACACCTGTCATGCCATACAATGCACACACTACATGTCACGTCATACACTGCACACACTACATCTGTCATGCCATACACTGCACACACCACATCTGTCATGCCATACACTGCACACACTACATCTGTCACGCTACACACTGCAGACACATCTGGCCTGCCATACACTGCACACACCACATCTGTCATGCCATACACTGCACACACTACATCTGTCATGCCATACACTGCACAGACTACATCTGTCATGCCATACACTGCACACACCACATCTGTCATGCCATACACTGCACACACCACATCTGTCATGCCATATACTGCACACACCACATCTGTCATGCCATACACTGCACACACCACATCTGTCACGCCACACACTGCAGACACATCTGGCCTGCCATACACTGCACACACTACATCTGTCATGCCATACACTGCACACACTACATCTGTCATGCCATACACTGCACACACTACATCTGTCATGCCATACACTACACACACTACATCTGTCATGCCATACACTGCACACACTACATCTGTCATGCCATACACTGCACACACTACATCTGTCATGCCATACACTGCACACACTACATGTCATGTCATACACTGCACACACCACATCTGTCATGCCATACACTGCACACACTACATCTGTCATGCCATACACTGCACACACTACATGTCATGCCATACACTGCACACACTACATGTCATGCCATACACTGCACACACTACATCTGTCATGCCGTACACTGCACACACTACATGTCATGCCATACACTGCACACACTACATGTCATGCCATACACTGCACACACCACATCTGTCATGCCATACACTGCACACACTACATCTGTCACGCCACACACTGCAGACGCATCTGGCCTGCCATATACTGCACACACCACATCTGTCATGCCATATACTGCACACAGTACATCTGTCATGCCATACACTGCACACACTACATGTCATGCCATACACTGCTCACACTACATCTGTCATGCCATACACTGCACACACTACATGTCATGTCATACACTGCACACACTACATCTGTCATGCCATACTCTGCACACACTACATCTGTCATGCCATACACTGCACACACCACATCTGTCATGCCATACACTGCACACACCACATCTGTCATGCCATACACTGCACACACTACATCTGTCATGCCATATACTGCACACATTACATCTGTCATGCCATACACTGCACACACTACATGTCATGTCATACACTGCACACACCACATCTGTCATGCCATACACTGCACACACTACATATGTCATGCCATACACTGCACACACCACATCTGTCATGCCATACACTGCCCACACTACATCTGTCATGTCATACACTGCACACACTACATCTGTCATGCCATACACTGCACACACTACATCTGTCATGCCATACACTGCACACACCACATCTATCATGCCATACACTGCACACACCACATCTGTCATGCCATACACTGCACACACCACATCTGTCATGCCATACACTGCACACACCACATCTGTTGTGCCATGCAGTACACAGCACCAGAAAATTTACACATAAAGTAAACATCATCATCACAAGTTAAAAATGCTACATTCGATCCACAAATCACTGTCTACATCTGATCCACAAATCCCTTTAAGTGCACAGGAGATCAAAATTGAAAGATTCTGTGGCAGCAGTTTAGGTGCAAATGACCAGACTGAAGAGAACATTTTTTGTGTTGCTGGAGAAGCCCATTCCCAAAGGCTGATGACAGCAAAAGGAGGGAAGGCAGCACAGCCACCTACCTGTAGCTGTGTCCAGCATACACCGTGGGTGGACTTCTTTCCCCTTCTCCCCACTGCCAACACACAAGCCAGCAGGGGCAGGAGAGTCTTCACTGCCCTGCTGCTGTCCCTGTACTTGCTGCAAGTCGGTTCTAAGTCTGTCATTTTGCTGTGGTGGCGACTGTGAGCTGCCCGGCCCTGTGCCTCTGGTGGCTGCCACCACCTGGCACTCTGCCTCCTTCTGTGGCTGCTCCTGGCACTGCTGCTTCCTGGTGGTGGGTTTGTGGCTGGACTGGGCCAGTTCCACCCTTCTCTTCCTAGAGCTGGAGGTCCCGGTGCTGCTCTCCACTGATGTCCTCTCTTGCTCAAGCACCTCCTGCCGTTGTTGGTTCTTCTTCTTTCCTGCTGATGCATCAGGACAACTCTGCTTGCTGCATTGGGGATCATCTGATGCCTCAGAGTTCCTGTTGGAATGTCTGCTGCGAAGTCTCTGCACATGAAATCCAAAAGTTAAGCAACAAACATGGTTCATACCAGCCATGAAAAAATAAAATGAAGCACTTTTTCAGAACTTTTCTAAGGACATGCGTAAAAATCTAAGGACCTTTCAGGCAAGGTCATCATTCAATCAATGATCCATTGATAGTGTCAATGGTAAAAGGTGATCATGATGTATAAGAAATAAAAAAAGAAAACAAACTAAAACATGGGTTACACTCAGATAGATTCAAGACTTAAATGCTGTCTTTGCATGTTTACTAGCTATTGATTTTCAGATGACCTAAAGACACATATGAACATCAAATGAAATACTTGTGGAAATACTTAAGAAAGTAAGGACAGAAAATGTCTAAGACCTTCATGGCCTCTCCATAAAAAGTAAGAATTTTAGAGGACCGTTTAAACCACTAACAAAGTAGATTGTCAGCAGATTGTACCAGCGAGACCATGAGGAATCCATCCTAGCAGAGCCTGCATCTTCACCAAGACCAGAGGGAGCCACAGTAACCTTCATCTAAAGCATCACAGCCAAACCATGCCAACACTTAGTGTAGCCAAGCTGCTCAAAGCTAGTCATCAATACCTACTGGAAAGTCATAACTGACAGAGCAGAGATAAAAGTATAGGATTTTGCCAAGTTAATGCAGACAAGCTCCTTAAAAAGGAATTTTATATCACAAATTGTGTCCCCATCAAAGAAGCCTAAACTATGCTAAACAATCAAAGCAAGGCACTTACCCTTTTTGGGGAGTTTGTATTTGTCACATCTGAGAGGTCAGCGCTGTTCCCACTGTTTGGTCCTTGTGAAGCTCTGAGGTTGGTAGAGATATGGCTCTGTGACTCCGTGTTCTGTGTTCCTTGAGTGTCAGAATTACTTCTTCCTGAGGTGTTAGTATTCTCTCTCTGTGTGAGATAAGCATTTGGTGTTTGCTGGCTGTCGGTCTTGCCCAACTGCTGGCTGTCCTGGCTGGAGAGGGGCATAGAGAAAGAAAGAGGCTGGCAAGATTCCAGCAAAGTTGTCAGGGCCACAGCCTCCTCACAGTTGGGGGGGAAGATGTTGACTCCGCGCCCAAAGGAGCTACCGCGATGCAGCGAGAGCTCCACTGTGGGCAACACTTGAAATGTCCCTTCCTTGATAAGCTTTTGACGAGCTGCTCTTAGGTTGGTCAGCCGGATGATGTCCCCGGGCTGTCAATGGAAAGATTGGACTTCTCAGGTTTGAGGTTTGCAGGAAGACCATGCCTTTTAGAGCCAGTCAGACAGCTTACTTTGAAAATTGCATGGTGCACAAAAGAGACGTAGTGACAAAGACTGACAAGGAAATATTAAAAAATGCTGATATGAGGTCTCAGGACTATTGCCCTAAACAAAGTGCAGATTTCCCACACTCCTTGAAAAGCAGCATCTCTGCAGCAGAGTGAGGACAGTAACTCACTAGCACAGCACATGCTTGGTCAACTCATACAAACACACACTCAGCCTTACTCTGACACTTCAAGCCTCTCTCACACACGAGGCAATCGACAGGTGTCCGTCTGTGCAGGATATTAATTAAGCACCATTTACACAACACTTCAGACATCTACCACCCAGTTTTGGAGACAGTGGTCTCCAGTATCAAGCTGCCAAGCACAGCAGTTACAATGACTATTTGGCATCAATTCCATTTTTACCACGGATAATTTCATATCTCTGGGTCATATGGTATTCAGAAAAAGGCAAGATTTATGACAGAGCCAGATGTCCTACCACCATCCACCAGTCCAAAAGTCATATTCGTGTGAGTTACAAAGCTTTGATACTGCCCCCTGACTCCCCTCCCATCATCTGTCAACCTGGCCCCCAAATGGTTCTCTGCAGAGGGTCCTTACAAGCTGATAAACATGTGTTTGGACAGAGTGAACAAACTAGAGATTTTTCAATTGAGAAAATTTTCCTGCCAGGACAGACAACTTTACAGCACATGCAGCCCACCCAACACCTAGCTTCATCTGCCACAGGCACTCGGGCAGTCCTTAAATCATCATGATTGTTAATGTTTGGGAACTCATTCCAAGATCCTGGTCCTAACCCAGAGTTGCCTACCCTCATATTGTGCTTTCAGGGACATGTTGGCTCAAAATCAGGGACACAGAATGATTTTCAGGGACATGGTGTCTAATACGAGCAACATAGCAGTAAAGACAGAAACTGTTAAACTCACCTTATTATATACACTATGTACACAGCTTGATACAATGCATCTACTTGTTACTCTTGGACTGAAGAGAGTTGTAATATGCACTCTTCAACTTCTCCAAGTCTGCCCTCTTATAAAACCGTGTGACGGCCTCCCCTGGCCTAGACTTGGCAACCACAAGGGCTTCAAGTGTGTCCTGCCCCATGTTGCTCCGAAAGTCTGTTTTGTTCTTTCGCACAACTGAGAAGATCCTTTCGCAGTGGGCCGAGGAATGGGGAATGGTCATGATGGTACACATCACTGTCGGCAAGACTGGGAATAAGGGCTGTCCATCTTCCTGCAGCTTCCAATCTCTCGCCATGTAGCATCAATCCTGTCGGTGCTCTTGATGCACGCACTGATGTCAGTGGTCTGGTATCTTGCGAACTCCAGCTTGATGCAATTCACTCCAACACCAGGTGGCAAAAGCTTGGGGAATCTTGTGAAGAAGTATTCCAGATCGCACCTCCAAGGTATCAGGGTGTCGCAGGTGTGCGCCAGGTGTGATTGAGATAGGAGGTAGAGGTGCGAGGTTTTTGAACTCGTGTACTAGCGTAGGGTAAATTTAGAATCAGGTCCCCGGCCGTTGCTGGGCTGGGCGAATTGTCCTGTAGAGGGATGGGCTTAATTGGAGTTTGATAGGGGGAATTGGTTTAAAGCTTGTGACGTCATAGCGTCCCCGCGTGACCGTAAGGCTCATTCCTATTGGCTGATAGGGTGAGGGGGACGCACGTGATTGTTTCCCGCCTGAGGTCTGGTAGTCAGTCATAGCCTTCTGCATCGAGCTTGTAAGACGTGTTCAGCGCTCGCCCTGGGGTCGCCATAGTGGCGCGCCTCGGGGCGATGCTTTTTCATAAGTGTAAGGGCAGCGATGCCCAGGCTTTTCTGGCTTTCGTATAAGCCATTTTCTCTGCAGCAGTAGCTATAGTTTCACGGCCTGAAGATTTTCTGAGGTGAGTGTTTTTGCGTTAGTTGTGACTGAACGCGTGTGTGTGGGCACGTGGCGAGAACGCCATCTAGAATTTTTCCTTGTATGTAATGGTAATCTGAGAGAATATTCTTCTAAATGTCTAATGTTGAGGGAGTTGACTTTAGAGAATGATTGTAAGGAGTTTCTGCTGAATTCTGTTATAATTTCTGAGTCTTTTGGGCTCTGTAAAGTAATGATGCGTGTGAGCGTCGGTTGGCTTTCTCGTGAACGAGAGTGGCTATGCATTGTATGAGTGCAGTGAGTGGAAGAGTGGAGATGGCTTGTATTGTAAGTGCAGCGGGGCGCTGCCTTATCGTATAGTGACGGGTTGTCCTTGTTCATTTCAGGCCTTCGTTTCTTCTTCTTCTCCATCATCATTATTGTTACTACGGCTATCATTGCCGCTGCAGCAGAGTGTGTTGCTGCGTCTTATGTTCGTCTACGTGTATCTACGCTTTGTCGATAACTTCTCCTGGGGCCTGGGTGGAACGGACGGGAGACAGTTGGGCGAGATACGAGTTCTCTACCAAGGGTGCTGTTAGTCGCTGGAGCAGCTACTCCTGGAGCTGACAGAGGGTCGGAGTCCGAGTGTCCTGGTGGATACGTCTAGAGGAGTCGAGGAGTACTTATCCTCAAGACCGCTGGAGGGGAGAACGACGACGAGAGGAAGAGCACGTGGACGGGAAAGTTCACGTAGACCTATCCGTGAGGGATATTATTGTGTGTGTGTCAGAAACGTGCTTTGGATTATGTGCCATTCCAGAGGGAATCAAGAGGGCACCATATGGTAAGAGCGGACTTCTTACGTATTATATCCACGAGTAAAGCCGAGAGAGACTCTGCCAGTAACTTTGGCGGGAAGCCATTATTTCTCAGGAAGGAAGAGGGAGAGACCGCGCAGAGGTAGTTGAGAGGACGCTGCCGTTGACATCATCTTAGA